>NW_006499897.1:959254-991055 GCF_000471905.2 Amborella trichopoda | reverse complement strand
TTTTTTTTTAATCCTATGATCGAATTTTTTTTTGTAATCCATGATAGAATTTTTTGAAAATTTGTGAGTTTTTTTTTTTAATCCATGAACGATTTTTTTGAAAATTTACGTTTTTTTTTTTTTTTTAATTCCATATTATTCAAAGAGAAAATGAGAGAGATGATTTTGAGGCCACCCTATCCCAGCCATATTATTCACATATCGAGTCCCAACAGCAACAGTGTAGGGATGAGCACGACAGTGCAGGTGAGCATGAAGGATGGACAATCTTCAGGGATTTTAGATTGGAAACACAACAAAACACTAACACTCAGGGATTTGGGAATAGTCAGGCGCCTGCTAATTTCGAAGATTCGTTTTTAGATCGAATCAATGAATTGTTAAACGAATTCAATCAATGGCACCAGCGTGACCAAGAAGAACAATAACGTCGTCTATCATTTTATTTTTAGATCATATGTTACTAATTTTATACTTTATTGTAGTCCATGTATGTTGATATACTTATTCCATGATAATTCTATGTTTATCCTTTTGTGTGATGTTAATTAAATGCTGAATGGGGGTTCATGCAGGGAAAGAACATATCAATATTCGCATATTCATTCAAAAACATGAAAATTCTTAATGGAGTACACTCATTTCTTATTGAATTCCTAAAAAACAATATTTATAATGAATTTTAATAATTTTTTTTTTATTTTTTTTAAGCTTTACTCTGACCGATTCACCCGATTCTCGATCCGGATCGCCGATTCGCCGATCCGGATCGGTTTTTTGGGAGCCCGATCCGGGTCACCGATCCGTTTTTTAAACCATTGGAAAATACTATTATCATTGTTCAAATTAGTCGACTACAATTACTCAAGCCAAATAATAATTTTCTTTATTTCTGATTTACATAATAAATGAAATTTAGATATTTAATGAATAAAATATAATTAGGTGAAATAGAAAACGACACAAATAAATATAGTACCAAACTACAATCAATAAGAAAAACTCATTTTGTGACCTAAACTTTCAAAATAGTGTGCAAAATTTGGTAGCGTTTCAAAAAAAGAAGTCAAAATTTGAATAAGACAAAATAAGATAGAAAATAGAGACTGACTAAGGGAAATGGCGGATATGGTAAGAAACATTTGAGACAAAAGGAGAGAGTGTGCCTTTGCATAGAGAGAGAGGGCAGGTGGGAGGAAAAGGGGGAGGGGAGATATAAAGAAAAAGATATTTAAGAGGAGTTTGAGAGAGATTTAAGGAGAGAGGGATGATTGAGAGGGGAGAAAGAAATGTGATATTAAAAAACAAGAGAAAAAAAAAAGAAAGAAATGTGAGAAAAAGAAATTACGGTTGATATCATTTAATTTAAAGAGAGAGAGTTGGAGAGAATTAAGGAGCTGGGAACTTTTGGCTTTGAAATTTTTGAAAAGAGCGCAAGAGAGAGATTGTTGGAGAAATTTAAGGAGATGGAACCTTTGGCTTTGAAACTTATAAAATGAGAAATATTGATTGACCTGTTTTTTTGAAAGAGGAAAAATAAAAAGTGGGACACCTGTAATAAAAATAGTGCAGGTCTCCTTCTCGCTTAACATATAGTAGATAAAAATTATGAAAATGTACCTAAGATGTTAATTATTTAACATTTTACACATTTTTTATTTAATTTCAAATTTCTCATTAAACCCCACCAAATTTTAAATTAGAATAAGTGTTTTCAGGATCGAATGTACCACCGAATCAATGAGGTGTCTAGGCCAATTAAAACTGGTCTAACAATTGGTTGAACCGGTTTGACCAGATTTTAACAATTTTTTTTAAAAATATAATATACTAGAAAAATATTGCTCATTTTGTTTGACCAATCCAACAGGTTGAAACTGCCTAAAATTGGTCAAATATTGATTTTGATAATTTTTTATTTTATTTTATTTTATCAAACCTAGTTTTTACTTTAGACTAGAAAGGTCAAGCACATACCAGTTTAACCAATCTGACTGCCAATTCAGTTTGGTCTTGATAACTATGGTTCCAATAGTAAAAAAAGGATAAAATATTAGATACTCACATATTAAGATATATATTTTGTATAAGGCTGAGGCCCTAAACAATTAAAGTAAGACACACCTTTAAATAGTGTTGAAAGATGTTGTTTGAGTATTGAAAATCTTTGTGATTGCCCATAAGTTCATTTTTATATCTAATTATAAGATTTTAAGGTTAAAAAGTAGAGCAGATCGAGTAAACCTATGAACACTTGAAAATATTAAAAATTGACTGTCCAAAAAATCCATCACAAGATATACTATTTTCAAAACTTGAAATCCATATTATCTCTCGTCCATACATTTTAATGCGTAGATGATCTACTTAAGGAGTTTTGATAATTAAAACAACCTCTTCAATTGAATTCTTCTTACTTTGATTGTTTAGAGCCTCACCCTTTATATAAAGTTTTTCCTTTCGTTAAATTCCGCTAATATTCTGCGTGTAACTTGAATTCCTCTTGAACGATGGTGGGAGAATTTGTTCGTCCTCTCAATATTATTCACTCACCAGGCGGATGCTCAAAGCATAGTATTTGTCCTCTTCGATGATGGTGGGAGAACATGTTCGATTCTATTCCCTCATTTTCCAAGCGCATCATCAAAGCGCAGCAACTTCCCCCTTCTTTTTATCCTCTGGTGTACTTCCTATAATTAAAATTTTAAAACAGTAAGAAAGTAGCAGTTATGACCCTATATGGAACTTGAAATTCCTCATGCCTGTAAAACTCATCTTGCCAAAGCTGGCAGAAGGGGTATTTTTCCATTTGGCCAAGTGACGGCCATTTGACATTTGGCGGAAAATGCTTGGGCATTGTTTAATTCGAGAATTTTTTTAAAAAATTTTGAAACTAATCGATGAGGCTTTTACAACCACCACATTTGGAATCCTTACAACAAAAGTGATTGCGACTTATACCAAAAATAAATAATCTCTTTATACTACTCAACAAGATCATTGATGAGCTTTGGGAACACCTCAAATCAGGTGTTCCCTTGAGCAGTGGAACGCAGGTGTGGGTGCTAATCTGTCTCTCTCTCTAATCTGATATTTTCTTAAGCTGTCAAGGTGACAGTATCTCTCTCTCTCTTTATAGTAATTCTGTATAATTTTGTAAAGGAAAATTGTTTCATGCTGGCTGGACTGCATTTCTATGTGTAAAGCATCCATCTTAAAAAATGGATGTAAGTAGGTGTTCTATCTAAAAACAATGGAAATTAATGGTCCAAATATTTTTTTGAGAGACTTATTTTTTTTAATTTTTAAATTTTATTTATTTTTTTTATAATCATGATCTGCATGTTAGAGATTACATGTCCTTAAAAATTAAGTCTTAAAATCTATCTAAAAAGTAGATTTATTAAGAGGCCTACATTTCGACATATGCCGCACAGAAACGGGTCCTTTTGTAAAAGTGTGGAATTTGACACGTCCGTCACCACCTATGTTAGAGAATTTGAAGTTTTCATTGATCATAAAATGAATATATTTGGGTGAATTAGCGTTCATAGTGTTCATTAATTGAAATTCTTTACTTGTTTTTGGCTCTTTTTAGATATATTCGGTGGATGAGAATACCCGAAGGAGATTGTTTCTTTTTGTTGGCAAGGGATTTAAAGATAGTATGGGGTGAAGACAAACGTTATTGGCGTTGGATGCGTTTGCAAGATTCAAGGTGAGGAAATATTATAAGGTTTACTTGGTTTAAGGTTTTGTGGTTTTTGTAAGCAGTGTAAGAAAACAAGGAATTGGGTCGAGACATGCCACGATCCCTGAGCCCAAGTTGAGTGTGCCACTCATGATATTTTAGAAATTTAGATATTTCTTTTTGTCCTCTCCTATGATCTTAATATCATACCGTAAAAGTACTTAATGTATTGTTAAAAAAAAATAATTTTGTTTATGATAAGATGGGTACAAGTTATATAACGTGACATCCTTAATTACATAAAATAAAATTGTTTCATGCAGGCTGGATCGCATTTCTACATATGCGGTTTAAAGCACCCATGTTAAAGATGGATGCAAGTAGGTGTTCCATATAAAAGCAATGGAAATTAACGGTCCAAATGTTTTCTTGCTAGAATTATTATTTTTAGTCTTTAAAATTTATTTATTTTTTCATATTCATGATCTCTATGTTAGAGATTACATGTCTTTAAAAATTAAGTCTTAAAATCCATCTCAAAAATAGATTTATTAAGAGGCCCGCATTTCCACATATGCGGGCATGGCCGCATAGGTCCTTGTATAAATATGGTTGTGGTATTTCTTACCTTCTATTTTAGTTGGAGTAGGTAGAGTTGTTGTGTCAGTTAGGCGTTGTCAAATCTACATTGACTTATAAATTGAACGGTGTAGATTACTAAAGTTATCACCCTATGCGACTTTTCTTTCCAGATAGAATAGAATGAGCCTCAACAAATAAATAATAAAATATTAAATCTGGCCAATCTTGGTTGGTTCCTGTAAGTTGGGTGGGCTCCAAGCTCAACAGGATGCAGAGCCTGACAGAGGCAAATCCAAATGGACTCGCCTAATTTGTTTATTTATTTTTCTTCTGAATTCACAGCCGACCAGAGATCGAAATAGCCGAGCTTCTTAAAGTGTGCTGGTTTGAGGTGAGGGGAAAGATAGATGCATCATGGCTCACTCCAGGGATGGACTACATTGTGGCCTTCATTATGAAGCTCAGTGCGCAAGCTCATGGGTGGGAAGAAGAAAATGTCACACTTAGCTTTATTCTTGCCAACAAAATGAAAATGGCGAAAACACAGACACAGAACCTAGAAGAAATGGAGAGGGGAAAGTGGATGGAGATTCAGGTGGGTGCTTTTCACATTGGACAAGAAGAAAAGGGAGACTTAGAGTTCTCTATGATGCAAACCCAAGAGGGTAAATGGAAAAGTGGGCTTCTCATTAAAGGTGCGGTTATAAGGCCCAAGAATGCGAGCACAAAGTTGTGGTTATAAACCCAAGAGGGTCTGAGCATTAAGGCCCAGGATGGACTCTGTTTCTCTCTCTAGGAGGGTGAGGGCTACTAGTAAGGTCCAGCTTTTGTTCAAGGGAACGAAGGTGTACTGATTTTATATACATTTCCTGTAACCTCACTAGCTCATACAAAAGTATAAATAGCAGTTATTTCAATAAATATATATATATATATATATATAAAAGGAGTCTAGAGCATGTAACTATGAGATTACACTCCTCACAAGGAAATATAAGTATTATTTTATGTCCTTCCCTTTCTCCTGTATCCTCAAATCTCTTAATGTTGATGTGTTTACACATTGATGCGTTGTCTAGAATATAATTAGCAAGTCTCTGTATAAAACATGATTTTTTAAAAAAAAATTTGACTTTGGGCTTCGAGTTTTTTAAAAGATATTAAAAAAATCGTAATTTTTTAATTGAGCCGATATGAATTTGTATTTTATCTTTTTTAAAAAAACTTTTTGTCTATAACTTTATTTCTTCATTAACTTAAGGATGGTGTTTCTATGAGTCAGGCCCCTTTTAAAATCTATTTTGAAGATTGGATTTTTTTTCTCTATTATTATTATTATTATTATTATTATTATTATTATTATTATTATTATTATTATTATTATTATATTCTCCGGTCCCAATATAATATATGCGATATATTTAAATATAATTAAATACATAAATATTTTAATTTTTGGATCGGGTCTGGGTTCGAGTCCGGATCCAGATCTAGTAGGGTTTGGCCCTAGGTCCGACCTATTGTACCCCTAGTCATTATTGACCAATATGATAGGAATGGTGGCGGAACCGACAAGTTGCCTGATTCGGTCCAAACCGGTCTGACAAACTATTGATCCTACCTTTTTTAAAAAATAAATTACTTAAGAATACCAAGTCATTCATTAAATGATAAAATTAATTAAAATTGGTCAAAATTCAAAAAAAAAAAAACTGGTAACTTTTCAAAACTGTAAAAAATTAGGGAGAGATACAGGATAAGCAAAAAGCTACAGGTAAGAAATTATCGCTTGCAATCCAAACCTTTGAGAGAGAGAAAAGGACGGATTTATAAGGAACAACAAAAACATTAATAAATCTTGGATGATTAGGAAACTTTCATGTTATTCCTATGCTTTCCCTATTATAGATTGTCCACTTTCAAGATTTTCATGCATTAATAGATTTATTTAATTTAAATTACTTTTTGAGTTTAAAATTTAATAATCAGAAATAAAAATAGATTTTCAAGTTATCTTAAGAATTTTCAATACCAAAATTACATCCTATGATAAAGTCGAGAAGTGTGCCTATTGTTTAAAATTGCAACCTTATAAAAATCACACCCTTAATTATTAAGAAATTTGATTGAAAAGTGGCTTGAAGGGTTGAACTCCCAAACTACCTCATCATTTCTCCAGAAAACAATAGAAGCTGCCATGAATGTCACAAAAGTTATCCCCTGTAATATCATCCACTCTGCATTTGAGTCTAATATCCCATATCGTACTCCTTCCAACGCTAGTTGTTACTTCCTTGACCATGACATTTGGCTCAATAAACTTATTTTAAGAGTTCAGGAATCTGAATTTTAAGTACGCTGCCCAACCACTTAGTTCAGGAATATGAATAAAACAATATATGGAATCCTTTGTTTGTTGCATTGCTTCATACTGTGTATAGGGAAACCTAGCAGACTCGGTTGAGTAGGTTCAAATTTGGTTGAGTTACTCGGCCTTGACTATATGTACCACTCGGGTACCTGGGTACGCTGAAAATTGCCCGCGTTATGTAAAACTCAAGTAAATAACCTCGAGTTTAATAGTAGTTGGGCAAGTATGGATAACAAACCCGTATATAAAAAAAAGTGGAGCACCGCCCCCATATTTTTTTGAAAAAATTTCGTATAAAATCTTAATTTATCATATTATTTCATGGTAGACTCTCTTCCTGTTTTTCTTTCATGCGGCATAAGTAAATCCCTAACGATTTCACCGTACCTCTCCCATATCTTATCTTTTTTTTTTTATTAACTTTTGACCAAAAAAATTAGCGTTAATAAATCTTTTTATATCATTTCAACTCAAAAACTTTTTTAATGGGTGGAGAGAGAAAAATATGGTTAAAAAGGGTTTTGGATTGAAATGGTATAAAAAAATTTATTAAAATTAATTTTTATAGTCAAAAGTCAATAAAAGAGAGAGATAAAAGATAAAGGGTATGGTGAAATTGTAGAGGCTTTCTTATAGTGCTTGAAAGATAAACGGAATGAAAGTCTAATATGAAATAATACGATGAATTAGAATTCTATACAAAATTTTCTCTTATTTTATCTCTCCCTAAAAAATTCGTTATCATTCTCCCTTTCATTTCTCTCTCAAGCAAGGAACTCTCTCTACTTAATGCAACCAGATTTTCTCTCTTTCTCTCCCTTAGACACACAACGGGGGTGGGATTTCCACCCCACCTATTTTATTTCTCCTACTCTCACTCGCAAAAGAGGGTTGGAGTTGTGCCCCTTTTTTCCTCTCTCTCTCTCCACCTAGAGAAAGAGAGAGATGCTCATAGGAGAGAGATCCAAGTAAGAGCTTGAGAGAGAGATAGAGAGATATGTGGGGAGAGAGATGTGTGAGAGCAAAAGATGCATATGTGGGTGAGAGAGAAAAAAGAAGGAGAAAGAGGCATGTAAGAGAGAGAAAAGAGAGGGAGATGCGCGTGAGAGAGAGAGAGGTGTGGCCAAATATCTTTCTCACCTTCAGTTCTCATTTCATTGCATTGTTTTGTATAGAAATTTATAAAAATGGATTTAAGATATTTGATTATTTAACATTTTATACATGTTTTGATTTAATTTCAAATTGCTCATTAAAACCGACTGGATTTTAAGTTAGAATCAGTGTTATCAGGACCAACTTACTACCAAATCGATAAGTGGTCTAGGCCAGTCAAAATTGATCCAACAGTTGGTTGAACCGATTTAATCAGATTTTTATAATGTTAAGAAAATATAATCAATAGTATAAAAATATGCAATACATTAAAAAAAGGTTGCCCCCTTTGTTTGACCAGTCAAACGGGATGAAACCGCCCAAAAACATGTAATATATTAAAAATGGGATAAACTAGGTACCCTGATATTAATCAATAAAATTTCCTTACTGATTAGATTTTTTTTTTTTCTTTTTCTTTTTCTTTTTTCAATGGTAGCTAAGTATAATTTCCTTAGTTTTTAAGTGACTTCTATTTTTTACTTAACCAAAGCCGTTTTTAATTCTGTCTTGTATAAATTAATGGTAGAGTTACCTGCCCCAAAATTAAACGAAAAGATGCCATGGCCTCTTCCTTTAAAAAATCATCCAGTGACTTCTATTTTTGACTCCAAAGTCATTTTTAATTCCGTCTTAATGGATAGAGTTATCCAAAATCAAACGAAAAGATGTCATGGCTTCTCCCTTTCAAATTTCTTTTTCAAAAAATTACAAATAAATCCCAAGACTAGACTTTCTATGCAAATTACCCCAACCAAATTTTTTTACAAATAGTTTTGCGGTAGGTAACACTACCCACTAATTTATATAAAATAAAATTAAAAAAAGACTTTGATTAAGTCAAAATCGAAATCACTTTTAAAAAAAAGGAAATTATACTTGCTACCATTGAAAAGAAAAAGAAACAGAAAATATATCCATGAAAAAAGTTTATATAAGGTTGCAACTTTAAAATGTAGATTTACAGATGCACCTCAAAAATCCATAAGAAAATATTTTAATGTTGAAAAAACCTCGAATTGATCATCTCGACATCGAGATGAATAAATATGAAAAAAAAAAAAAAAAATATTTTGAGTCATAGAAGTAGTGCATCCTAAAACATATTATCTAAACCGTTCATTTTCAAGATTTTCATATATTTATATATCTACTTTATTTTAACCATTTTTGAAGTTCAAAATTTTATAATTAGATATAAAAATAGATTTTCAGAGAATCCTAACAATTTTTTATACCAAAATTTCAATTTATGATCAAATTTGAAGGTGCGCCTTAATTGGATTGTTTAAGGTTGCAACTTTGTAGAAACCACACCCAATATCTATGGGGCAAGCTTTCTATGCTCCCCCTACAACATAGAAGTTCTATCCTCCCCCTACCATCCAGCCGTCCAATTTTGATCAAGAGAGCCGCTCACTGTTTGATCTTAGATCCGATGTTTCAAAGTATTTTATTTTAGTTTTTTTATACAAATTATATGAGTATAAAATTTGGTACGTGTCATCTTCTCATTGGGGTGTACTTATAAAAATTATTAAAAATAATTTTTTGATAAAATATAATAACCTAAATACCCTTTGAAACTTTCAGAGATATTTTGGTCATTTTATTTTAATGAAAATATTTATTTATATTTTTTTTCTAGTGCCAGTTTAATAGATGAATGGATGTCCAAAATTTGATGTCAAAACAGTTTATAGAAAAAAATTAAAAATAAAATAGTGTAAAGACATGACATTGTGATTGGGGCAATCTTAACCCTCTATTCAAAATGGACCGTTGGATAAGGAGGAAGATAGAACTTCTATACGATACGGAAAACATAAAAACTTTACGCCTAGCTATTAAGTATACGATAGGGACAACATGCTCCGCGTCGTCTCCACCTTCTCTACTGAGCGAGAGAGTCAAGATTTCCCCTTCCTATGCTTGTATGAATGTTGACTAAGTTGATTAAGTAACGGTCCATCTCAACCATCCAGCTGGAGAGCAAAGGGTATACATCTGTTTATATGTCTGCATTTTCACCTTCTATTCTATTCAATATTATACAAGTTTAGGTAAGCAAATATACAAGTGCAGGTAAGCAACCTTTATTGATTAAAAATCAGCAAACCCCATTTTAACAGGTTATTAAACTTATTTTTTACTCAGGACTAGACTAGTCAAGGCATTTATTGGCAGTTCGACCAATCAAACCGTCAATTCAATCCGATCTTTATAACTACGGTTCAAATAATAAAAACATGTAAAATATAAATAGTCACATATTAAAAAATACTTTGTGTATCTCGAATTCCTCTTTCACATTTGGTGGAAAATGCTTGGGCATTGTTTAGGTTAAGTGCAACTAGGTAATTTGTCATAGTTAAAAATTATATTGGGTCATGTAAAAATTTATAAGCTTAATTTACATGGTAAAAATGTGTTATAAAATTCAAAAATTTTTTATTTTTGAATTTTGAATATAGTCAATATCACTCTTACAGTCACCTCATTAAATCCTGTCAATGACTACTAATATAAAAATAAATGGTCTATTTTGTGTACTTTTCCTCATTATAAATATTGCTCTTGCCCTATTGTAGCAGCCTACACTTGGTGCTATCTCTCAAAAATATTTCAGAAAAATGAGACGCGGGTGCTTGGTTCCCATTGTTCCCCCTATTTCGAGAAAGGAAGAGAGCAGCAAGAAGCAGCCGCATAAGTATGAGGCCATCTTGGCCGAGGCAGACTCCCATGTACACCACGAGACCATTGATGAGCTTTGGACACTCCTCTACTCTGGTGTTTTCTTGAGCAGTCGTAAGAAGGTGTCTCTCTCTCTCTCTCTCTCTCTCTTTCATCTGGTGTTTTCTTAAGCAGTCTCTCTCTTAGTTCTGTAAAAATTTTGTAAAACTAGGAATTTCACAAGTGCATCACCTACGTGTGAGAAATTTTTTTTCCCTTACTCATAAAATGATAATATTTGGGTGAATTGGGCTTCATAGTGTTCATCAATTGAAAATCTGTACTTGTTTTGGCTCTTTTTAGAGATATTGGGTGGATGAGGAATCCAGAGGAAATTGCTTCATTTTGCATGCTAGGGATTTAAAGATAGTATGGGGTGAAGATGACCGTTATTGGCGTTGGATACCTTTGCCAGAATCAGGGTGAGGAAATATTGCAGGTTTTAATTGGTTTAAGATTTTTGTGGTTTTCTTGTAAACAGCCTAAGAAAACAAGGAATTGGATCGAGACTCAAGAGGATCCCTCGTCCAAGTTGCGTAAAATAAAATTTAAAGATAAGACACTCTTGTTCGATATTTTAGAAATTTAGATGCTTTTTTTTTTATCTTACTCTTTATATTATACTGAAAAAATATTTAATGTACCGTTCAAAAAAAAAGTTGTGTCCGATAAGACGGGTGTCTAAGGTGGCATCCTTAAATGTATAAATACGGCCAAGGTATTTTGCACTTTTTATTTTAGTTGGACCATTTAGAGGTTGTGTGTTAGTTTAGGCATTGTCAAACCTACATTAACCTATAAACTGAATGGTGTAAATTACTAAAGTCATCACCCTATATAACTTTCTTTTTGGATAGAATAGAATGAGCCTCAACAAATAAATAATAAAATACAAAAACAGGCCAAACACAGCTGGTTCATGTAGGTTGGGCTGCAGGCTCCACATGATGCTGAGCATAAGTGACTAAGGGAAATCCAAATCGAATCGCCCAATATATTTATTTATTTATTTTTCTTTTGAATTCACAGCCATCCAGAGATCGAAATAGCCGAGCTTCTTAATGTGTGCTGGGTTGAGGTGAGGGAAAGATAGATGCATCATGGCTCTCTCCAGGCGTAGACTACATTGTTGTGATGCTCTCACGGGTGGGAAGCACAAGATGTCACACTTAGTCTCCCTTGTGCCAACAAATGGAGAAAACACACACACAAAAGCTAGAAGAAAAGGAGAGGGGAAAGTGGATGGAGATTCATGTGGGTGGAGAAGGAGTAAAGAAAGACATAATTCTCTATGATGCAAACCAAAGACAGTAGATGGAAAAGTGGACTTTTCATTAGAGGTGCGGTTCGGTTATAAGGCCCAGGAAGGGGAGCATTAAGCGGGGATACCCATAACTAAGAACATCATAGCTAGAGTTGCAGTGTACAAGTATTGAAGAGGTCTATGCATGCCTCTATTCAGGACTGTTCTTGGACAATAAGAAAAAGGTTGGCGCCTATCTCCATATTACAAACTTGTCTATTAACAGGTTTTCGCATGTGTTCACATATTAAGGATAAGACGCTCGTGTCTGATATTT
Organism: Amborella trichopoda; assembly: GCF_000471905.2. The sequence goes on along the minus strand of NW_006499897.1, from coordinate 978,943 downwards.
TAGAAATTCAGACATTTTTTTTTTTACCTCTGTTTTTTATATTATATTGTAAAATTACTTAATGTCATCTAAAGTTTACTTCCTTTCTCGATGGAGTATAAATATATGGCGTTTGAAAGGCCAAGTTAGAGTTTGGTGATTTTGACACTTATATTCATATCAGATACTAACACATTTATCAGTGTCTATGAAACACAATGGCCTATCATGTTTTTAATTTTATTGGGTAAACGGAAGGCAAGAATAAAAGAAGTAACAAAAAAGAAAAAATATACAAATAAGATGCATAAAAACAAGGGTTTGACACTTGGCAGATTCTACTCCACACCGTTGAGTTATTCAGCCCGGGTCTCCAACAAAAGCAACATACACAATTGGGCCATATAAAATACTCACAAAAATCATTTATTTTATTACTAAATTGCTAATAATGATTTATTAATATATTCCTTTATGATTTTTGTGGTTTAACATTTTTAAAATTCTACCCTTCTTTTATTTTTGCAAATACTGTAGTTTTATTTTGTAAATTTGAACTGATAAATATTCAGGCTACTCCACTCGGACTCGGGCTTACTCATCTCTGGCACATGCCAAATTCTGATCCATGACGAGTTTTTGGCCGCTGCTAAAGCTAGACCTTTGAAAACTGCTTTTTATTTTGCAGAAATATTGGGTTGATGAGGAATCGGGTGCCAACTGGTTCTTGGTGTTTGCAAGAGACCATTCGATTGTTTGGGGCGATGACCATCGTTACTGGCGATGGCTTAACCAGATGTATAAACTCGCACTCATGGACACATACCAGAACAATACGAGAGAGATGCTCAAATCATTTGCCACAACCGCCCATATTTGAGTACCTTGACAAAATTCTTGAATGGTCCACCTTCATCTAGGGTTGGCAATTGGGTAAGCGACCCCACTAGGTCCAGTTTTGCTCCCAATGGTAGTGTCTTGGCCCATTCAATATTGACCTGATGCTAGTCTAGTTCGGGTCCAGTTCTAATTGAAATCCTGTCAGGTCAGGTTGGGGTCGATCCGACATTGTATATATTATATATACACATTACTAATATTAAGTATACAATAGAGAATATATTATCATATGTTTTTATATTTTTATTTATGGATTGGACCCATCCCTTGGACCCGGATCCAAGTGCATATCCAACTTATAACTAATTAGGTCAGCTTGGACCAGACCCGACCCGAACCCATTCCCACCCTTATTGCCATATCTATCTCTGTCACTTATTACAGAGCTTGGAATGAATAAGTGCCGCACCAAGTGAACATTAGAATGTTTGTGTTCATGTGTGTGTGTGTGAGAGAGAGATCTCTATATGCTCTCCGGCCATGAAATTATTCCAATAATATGTATTTCGCTATAATGTAGTTATCCAAATATTGAAGTGGTAGAGTTGATGGCTAGATGTCACTGGAAAGTTGGAAATTGTTGGGTTTATGTGGCCTTTAAAGGCCTTATAAGTGTGTAATAAAAGACATTTGTTATAGTGGAACATAAATTCAGTGGGAGTGTGGTCTTTCGGGGACCATATTAAGCAAACGACGTTTGCTGATACTGGACTGCGCTTGACGATCTAGGCCAGTCGGTTGCGAAAACCCCAAAGTACCTGCGCATAGAGAATAAACCGAGAAGGGTTCTGGGTTATCCCTTGATGAGGTCGGAGCTTATGCCTGGATGAGTGAGCCGAGGGTCTGTGTGACCCTTGTGTGTCATGGTGGGCCTACAAAGACGAGGGCCAAAACCTCGTCCATGATCCATCACATGGCATGCATATCGATAGATCGTTCGGGAAAGCCAGAAAGCCACCTTTTAGGGTGAAGCATATGCATGTGCGAAAGATACCCCTATGCACCATAGAGCTATGGTCGCATCAAGTCGTGGTAACATTGACTCGTCCCTAAGGAATGACCTATAATTCACAGATTGGGATTGTGACCCCTTGACTCGCTTGAGCGGTCATTAAGAGCAGTGATGCTCGCTTTTTCGAGGAAGAATTCCTAGAAGCAAGGGTAAGTAGAAAATAAATTGACTTCTATGAGGTGGAGAAAAACAAGGATGTGATTCGAGAACTCGAACCTGAAACTTCAAAACAGTCCCAATCTGAACTTGAACTCCCTAAAGAAAGTGAACCTCAACCTGAACCAAGACGAAGCAACCGAATCAGTTGACCACTTCTATATCTAGAACAATTTGTCTACCTTTGGGAACATTTTGATAGAATTGAGGAAAATCCAGATTCTGAGCCTAAAACTTACCATGAAGCTTTGTTCTATCCTGAAAGAGAATACTGAGTAGCAGCAATGAAAGATGAGTATACTTCCATTAACCAAAATCATGTGTGAGAATTAGTACATCTGCCTCAAAAACGTAAGGTCGTTAGTTTTAAATGGAGTTTTAAGAAAATGTTGAACTCAGAAGGGAAAATAGAAAATACAAAGTTAGGTTGGTTGCAAAAGGTTTTTACCTAAAAAGAAGGGATGGATTATGAGGAAACTTTTTCTTCTATTGCCAAATTCTCATCTATTCGAATCCTTACAGCTATAGTAGCCCATTTTGACTTTGAGGTCCAACCGATGGATATCAAAACAGCTTTTCTAAATGGGGATTTAGAAGAAGAAATTTATATAACTCAATCGAAGGGATTTAAAGAAAAAGGGAAAGAGAACCTAGTATATAAACTTACTAAAACCCTTTATGCCTAAAACAAACATCGCATCAGTGGAAAATTAAATTTCAAGAGACTCTTGCTCTCGCAGGATTCTCTACAATTAATGAGGATTATTGTATATATCAAAAGGTCAGTGGGAGTGATGTGGTCTTTATATCGTTATATATGGATGATATGCTAATTGTTAGTAGCTCAATTGCTCTAGTAGTATAGACGAAAAATTTCCTTGCACAACACTTCAATATGAAGGATTTTGGAGAAGCTTCATATGTGTTGGGCATCAAGATAATAAGAAATAGGATAGAGAAGACTATCCAACTTTCCCAGGCAACCTACTGTAAGAGGATACTGGAAAAGTTTGACATAAGTATGTGTAAGCCCGTGTCTACCCCAATAGACAAAAGGACGAAGCTAAGCAATAAAATGTGTCTTACAAATGATGTTGATGAAAGGGTCATGGAGAGAGTGCCTTACAAGAGCGCAGTTGGGTCCCTTATATACGCCATGACAGGAACAAGGCTTGATTTATCCTTCGTCATGAACTTGGTTAGTCGTTTTCAAAGCAATCCTGGATAGGAGCATTGGAAAGTAGTGAAGAGAATTCTCAGATATTTAAAATGGACCATGAATATGCGCTCACATATAAAGGGGGAACTGAAATAGCAATAGAGGGGTATTCAGATGCAAGCTATCTCGCGGATTCAAATGATGCGAATTCTACATCTGGGTATGTGTTTATGCTTGAAGGGGTTGCAATTTCTTGGAAGTCAAAGAAACAAGATATAGTGGCATTATCCACCAGGAAAGCTGAGTATGTGGTGTGATGTCTAGCAGCCAAGAAGGCCGTATGGATTAAGAAGTTTCTTAATCAGCTTAGTTTTCTTCCTGTACGTTGTGAGGCAGTACAGATTTTCTATGACAACACGACGACAATTTGCATTTTTAAGGAGCCTCGGTTTCACAAGAATTCCAAGAATATCAAGCCATATTTCTATTACCTGAGAAATGATATGAAATTGAAAGAGATCGAGATCAGCTATATACCCACAGATTTGATGATTACAGACCCACTGACTAAGGGGGTTGCCCTTATTGTTTTTGTAAGACATGTGAGAGAGATACGGATGAGAGAAAGTAAAGAAGAGAGAATGTAATGTCTTCAAACGCCAAGTGGGAGATGTTGGTTTTATGTGGCCTTTAAAGGCCCTATGAGTGTGTAATAAATAATATTTGTTATAGTGGAACAAAAACTCAGTGGGGTTGTGGTCCCTAGGGAACCATACTAAGCAAACGATAGTTATTGATACCGGACTGCGCTTGACGATCTTGACCAGTCGATTGGAAAAAAACCCAAGGTACTTGGGCATAGAGAATAAACTGTGAAGGGTTCTAGGTTATCCCTTGATGAGGTCGGAGCTTATGCTTGGATGAGTGAGCCGAGGGACTTTGTGACCCTTGTATGTAATAGTGGGCCTACAGAGACAGGGGCCAAAACCTCATCCATGATCTATCACACAGCATGCATATCGATAGATCGTTCAGGAAAGTCAAAAAGCCACCTTTTAGGGTGCAGTGTATGTATATGCGAGAGATACCCCTATGCACCATAGAGCTATAGTCGTATCAGGTCGTGATGACTTTGACTCGTCTTTAGGGGAGGATATGTAATCTACATACTGGAATTACGACCTTTGGCTCATCGGCCAGACTTTGGTGACCCGCTAATGAGCACCTGCTTGGACTGTGGTTCATGAGAAATACTGGGCCGATTCGATAAAGCAAATGTGGTTTGTAGTCCACAGTTGAAAGTAGAGTGTCCTATAATTACAGATCTAATTCCTAGACCATATGGATTCATTTCTCATCAAATTAATTTAATAGTGTTTGTTTTATGATAGAAATTATTTTAGAATTATTATTTGAATTTTTATGGGTCTTTTGATATTTTATTTATAATTTTTGGACTTATAAAAATAAAGATATTGATTTTACAAAACTATAAAATTCAAATAAATATTTTAAAAGATATTTTTAATTTTAAAAATTACATGGGGGCTCATAATGCAAATGGGCCCACCATGTGACAAGTGGGTAGGGCCCACCATGTGACAAGTGGGTGGGGCCCACACGTGCCACACATGGGTGGCACGCCCCACCTCTTGCATGCTTTCTTCTCGGTCAAATTGCTTTAAGATCAAGTTATTTAAATTTTGGTAAATTTATCTTGTAGCATGTGGTCCAATAAAATATAGAAAATATTGACTATATCTTATCCAAATATGATAGCATATATTAACTTGATATATCTTTAGAATATTTTATAATAAGATTATGCTATGAAATGGAAAGTATAATATTTTAATTAGATATAATTTATCTATTTTTTAATAATGAGAAAATAGTTAAAAAAAGGGGGATAATGGTTCATGCACCTTCCATAATGTTGATGATCAATCTGTGGAATAGTGGCTCAAATCTCTCATCCCACAAGTCTTCCTGATCAACGGTCTATATTTAATCTCAAGGAAGAGGCAAACTACGAGAAACTCTAAAAAACCTTAAATCTAACTTTGCTCTATAAATAGGGGTGTACCCCCCTCCTATTCTCTACACCTTATGTCTCCTATAACTTTCTCTCTCCTCTCTCCCAAAGGGGCACGCCCTACTCCCTCTGCTCTAAATCTCTCTCTAACCCTCTCTCCCCTAGTCCTCTATCTCTCTAACCCTCTCTCCCCTAATCCTCTATCTCTCTAACCCTCTCTCCCCTAAGCCTATAGAGGGGCATGCCTCAACCCTAGGACTCCCACTTTCTCTCTCTTGTCCTAAAAATACTAAGGATTGTGAAATTAGGTTTAAGCCAAGAATATTTTGGGATTAGAGTTTTGTAGAGATTTAAAGGTGTATACTCAGTTTGATCGAAATTAGCTTTTTCGGTTCGAGATTGAAGCTAGACCGTTGATCGCACGCCATCGGATGGTGGTGACTCAGTGTGGGGTGTAATAAGCCCGATTGAGATAATCTCTAGCATCTTCTCCTTTTATTTCTTGCAATTCAATATTTATATTCTCAAGCATAATATAAATTGTTTCAATGGCATCAAGTTGTTAAAGTTTTGTTGTTATATTGTTTTTATTTTGATTTATTTGTCATTATAATAAAGACTATGTGTAAGTGATCTTTTTACCAAAATGAAGGGGTGAAATAAATAAAAAAAAAAAAAATTTATATTCCCCAATAAAAAGTTTTCTCAATTTCAAAAACCTCTCACCTCACTCCAAATACCAACTACACCATGTCCTTCATTGTGAAGCTGAAGGAGGGGGCGCATGGGTGGGTTCCAAGCCGGTCACTCTCTACCCCAAATATCTAGATGGGACAGAAAAAAAAAAAAACACTCAAACAAAAAAACACTCAATAAATGAACTTTTATAGTACTTGGACGAGTATGGACAGCACCCCCGAGAAAATGTTTTATAATAAAATAAAAGAGGAGCACTAGCTCCATTATTTCATCTCCCTCTTCAAAGATGGTTATCATCATCCTTTTTCATCTCTCTTTCTCTCTCTCTCATGGGGGAGGAACTTTCTGTCTACTTAATGCAACCCGGTACTCTCTCTCTCATACATACCCTTACACAAAAGGGATGGATTTCTGCCCCTACCTTTTTATTTTCCTTTCTTATACTCTTTCTCACAAAAGGGGGTGGATTTCTGTTTTTTTTTTTCATCTCTATCTCTAGAATTAGAAATCTGCCCCCATTTTCATCTCTTTAAAAGGGGATGGAGATCCACCCTTTATTCCCATTTCTCTCGCTCTCCCAAGTGAAAGAGAGGGATGCCCCTAAGAGAAAGAAAGATATGTATGAGAGCCTGATTGTGTGTGTGAGAGAGAGATGTCTGTGGGGAGACAGATGTGTGTGAGAAATAGAAAGTTGCATGTGTATGAGAGATAGATAGATGCATGTGTGTGAGAGAGAGAGAAAAGAAAGGGAGATGCGTGTGCGTGAGAGTGAGAGGAGATGTGCGGCCAAAGATCTCTCTCACTTTGAGTTCTCATGTCGTTGCATTGCTTCATATTATTTGTAGAAAAATTGTGAAAATATACCTATAATGTTAATTAACATTTTACACATGTTTTTATTTAATAATTTCAAAGTACTGATTAAAACCCACTAGATTTTAAGTTAGAATCAGTGTTATCAAGACCGGACTTGCTACCGAACTGATGAGGTGTCTGGGTCAATCAAAACTGATCCAATATTTGGTTGAACCAATTTGATCAGATTTCAACAATATTAAAAAAAAAAAACAATAGTCTAAAAATATGTGATATCTTAGAAGAAGGTTGCCTTTTTTGTTTGGCCAGTCAAATGGGTTGAAACCAAGCCGATCAACCATTCAAAATTTGTCAAACATTGATTTTGACAATTTTTTTTACTAAACTTGTTTTTTGCTCTGGATTAGACCAATCAAGGTACATGTTAAATCCGTCCGATCAAACCGCCGGTTCAGTCCAATCTTCATAACTACGGCTCGAATAGTAAAAAAGAAAAAAATATTAAATAGGATATGTTTTGATAAATTCCCCTTGTATCTTGTGTGTATATCGAATTCCTCTTGGACGATGGTGGCAGAATTTGTTCCTCCACTCAATTTTTCACTCACCAAGCGTAAGCTCAAAGCACAACACTATTCCTTTTCAATGATGATGGGAGCACTTGTTCGATTTTATCTCCGCGCATATTTCACTTGGCAAGAGTATCATCAAAGCACAACAACTTTCCCTTGTGTTTTTTTTAATTCTCTAGGGTATAATTAAAAATTTAAAACAGTAGGTAAGGCAATTATGCCCCTACATGGAACTTGAAAATGCTTCTTGCCTGTAAAACTCATCTTGCTTTTTGGCAGATAGGGTATTTTTCCATTTGGCCAAGTGATGGCTATTTTTGACATTTCGTGGAAAATGCTTTGGGCATTGTTTAGGTTAAGCGCAACTAGGCACTTTGTCATAGTTAAAAATTGTATTGGGTTATGTAAAAAATTATGGAAAAAGTTTATATAAAGGTGACGCACCTCAATTTAAGGCGCACCTCAAAAATTTCACTAAAAGATGTTTTGATGCCCAAAAAATTTTCAAATTGATCATATGGATTTCAAGATGCATGGGCATGAGAAAAAATGGATCTTGTAATGCATTTTTGGATTGTCAATTTCCAAGATTTTCTAAGTGTTTATAGATTTACGTGATCTGCACCATTTTTTATGCTTTAATTTATTTAATTAGATATGAAATAAATTTTTAGGCCATCACAAAGGTTTCTAGTATTGAAACCACAACTTTCGACTATTTTTAAAGGTGTGCCTTACTTCAATTCTTTAGAGCCTCGGCCTTATACAAACCACACCCTTTTCTTGAAATATTTTGAGAGATAGCCTTAGGCCTAGGCTGCTACAATATAGCAAGAACAAATTTATAATCCAGAGAAGTAAACAAATAGACTATTTACTTTTGGAATAAGAAATTATAATCACTCTTGTCCGTCAGGATTTCAAATGAAGTGGTTATAAGAGTTTCATTTAGGAACAAGAGTGATTGCGACGTCTTATACCTCCTTGTATACTTTTCTGGATTATAAATGTTGTTCTTGCTCTATTGTAGCAGCCTAGGCCGTGGGCTATCCCTCAAAAATATTTCAGAAAAATGGGACAAGGGAGCTCAGTTGGCACTAGTCCTGGTGAGAGAAAGGAAGAGAATAGGGGGAATAATGGAGAGAAATCAAGTGAGAGAGAGGGAGATCCCAAAAATGGGCAAAGCAACAAGAAGCAGCCGCATAAGTATGAGGCCATCTTGGCCGAGGCAGACTCACAAATACACCCCAAGACCATTGATGAGCTTTGGACACTCCTCTACTCAGGTGTTTTCTTGAGCACTCGGAAGAAGGTGAGTCTCTTTCTCTCTCTACTCTGGTCTTTTCTTAAGCAGTCATAAGAAGGTGTGAGAGTATCCCTCTCTCTCTCTCTCTCTCTATATATATATATATATAGTAGTTCTGTACAAATTTTGTAAAAGAGTGGAATTTCACAGGTGCATCACCTATGTGTGAGAATTTTTATTGTTTCCTTAATCATAAAATGATTGTATTTGGGTGAATTAGCGTTCATAGTGTTCATCAATTGAATTCTTTACTTGTTTTGGCTCTTTTTAGAGATATTGGGTGGATGAGAAATCTAGAGGAAATTGCTTCATCTTATTTGCAAGAGATTTAAAGATTGTATGGGGTGAAGATGGCCGTTATTGGCGTTGGATACGGTTGGCGGAAACAAGGTGAAGAAATATTGTTAAGGTTTACTTGGTTTAAGATTTTCTGGTTTTCTGGTAAGCAGTGTAAGAAAACAAGGAACTGGGTCCGCTAGAATCCCGAGCCCAAGTTGGGTACGACAACGTGGATAAGATACTCTTGTCTAATATTTTAGAAATTTAGACACTTTTTCTTGACCTATGCTCTTGACATCACATTATAAAAGTACTTAAATTACTGATCAAAACAACGTTGTGTATGATAAAATAGGTGCGGTTTATATAAGATGGCATCGTTAATTGCAGAAATATGGCTGTGGTATTTTGCACCTTCTATTTTAATTGGAGGATGTAGAGTTGATGTGTCAGTTGGGCATTGTCAAATCTACATTAACCCATAAACTGAACGGTGTAGATTACTAAAGTTATCGCCCTACATAACTTTTTTTTCTAGATAGATTAGAATGAGCCTCAAGAAATGAAATATTTAAACTGGCCAAACTCAGGTCCAGGCTCACCAGGATGCCAAGCAAATTGAAATGGACAGACGGAACTTATTTATTTATTTATTTTTCTTCTTAATTCATAGCCATTCAAAGATCGAAATAGCCGAGCTTCTTAATGTGTGCTGGTTTGAGGTGAGGGGAAAGATAGATGCATCATGGTTCTCTCCAGGCATAGACTACATTGTCGCTTTCATTGTGAAGCTGGGTGAGGAAGCTTTTGGGTGGGAAGCACAAGATGTCACACTTAGCCTCACTTGTGCCAACAAAATGGAGAAAACACACACACAAAACTTAGAAGAAAAGGAGAGGGGAAAGTGGATGGAGATTCATGTGGGTGCTTTCCACCATGGAGTAGAAGAAAAAGGAGACATAGAGTTCTCTATGATGCACACCCAAGACAGTAGATGGAAAAGTGGTCTTTTCATTAAAGGTGTGGTTATAAGGCCTAGAAAGGGGAGCATAAAGGGGGGATACCCCCATGACTACAAGAACATCATAGCTGGAGCTACCACTCCCTTGCGCTGCACAAGTGTTGAAGAGCTCTATGCATGCCTCTATTCAGGGCTACTCCTTGACAATAAGAAAAAGGTTGGTGCCCATCTACATATCATGTTAATAGTTTTTAGGATAAGACACTTCTGTTTGATATTTTAAAATTTTTGACACTTTTTTTTTTACCTCTCCTTTTAATATCACTATGTAAAAAATACTTGATGTCATCTAAAATCTCACTTCTTCCCTCGATGGAACATAAATATATTGTGTTTGAAATGCCAAGTTAGAGTTTGGCTTTTTCGACACTTAAGTCACATCTAATACTAACAGATTTATCTGTTTCTACATTACACAAGGGCATATCATGCTTTTAATTTTATTGGGTAAAAGAAAAGCATGAAAAAGAAGTAACAAAAGAGAAACAGTTGCATAAAGACAAAAGTTTTGAACTTGGCCGAGTGTACTCCACTCGGTTGAGTTATACGACCTAGGCCGCCTACAATGGCAAGCTTAACATACAAATTGGGATATAAAGAAACTCATAAAATCATTTATTTTGTTACTAAATTCATAATAATGATGTTTAAATATATATTCCATTATGACTTTTGTGTTTTAACTTTTTTGCTTTTTACCCCTTTTATTTTTGTGAATGCTGCAGACTTTTATTTTGTAATTTTGAGCTCGTACATATTCAGGCTACTCCACTCGGACTCGTCCGAGTAACTCATCCAGCATGTGCCAAATTCTGAGCATGAGGCGAGTTTTTGGCCACTGATAAACATTTAGAAACTGTTTTTTAATTTGCAGAAATATTGGTTTGATGAGGAATCGGGTGGCAACTGCTTCTTCTTGTTTGCAAGAGACCTCTGGATTGTTTGGGGCGAGGACCAACGTTACTGGCGATGGGTTCACCATCAAGAATCAAGGTATAAACTCGCACTGATCATCCTTCCAACTGCAAGACACATACAAGAGAAATGCTCAAATCACTTGCCACCACAACCCATATTTGAGTACCTTAACAAAATTCTTGAATGGTCCACCCTCATCTAGCGGTAGGAATTGGGTAAGGGTCTACCCCACTAGGTCCGGTTTTGGACCTAGAATTTGGACCCGATGGGTCACGTATGGGTCCATTTGACATTAACTTGACCCCAGTAGGATCCGGATCCAGCTCTAGCTGAAATCTTGTCAGGTTAGGTTGGGTCCAGATTAAGGTCGACCAGACCCGGTATATATTATAAATATATATTAGTAATATGAAATATATAATATAAAATATAATACTATTTATTTTATTTTTTTTTATAGATTGGACCCAACAGGGACCCTAGTCTTGGTCCAACTTATAACTAGTCAGGTCAGGGTCGACTGGACCTGACCCCAACCCATTCCACCCTTACCCCGTCCCTCTTTGTTACAGAGCTTGGTACGAATAAGTGCCGCACCGAGTGCATGTTAGAATGTTTGTGTTAATATGCGTGAGAGAGATTTGTATGCGCTCTCTGGACATGAAATTACTTCAATAATATGTATTTTGCTCATATGCAGTTATCCAAATATTGAAGTGGCAGAGTTGAGGGAAGTTTGTTGGCTAGAGATCAATGGAAAGATGGAAACCTCTCACCTCACTCCAGATACCGACTACACAGTGTCCTTCACTGTGAAGTTGAGGGAGGGGGCGCATGGATGGGGTTCCAAGCCGGTCACTCTGTGCCTCAAATATCCAGGTGGGACAGAGAAAAAACACACTCAAAACATGGAGGAGTTAGAGAGAGAGAAATGGATGCACCTTACTGTGGGCGAGTTTCATGTGCACAAGGGAACCAAGGGGGAGTTGAGTTTCTCTCTCATGGAGATAGAGGGTAGACAATGGAAAGGCAGGCTTATCATTCAAGGTGTACAAATCGCACCCAAAAGGCTTAAGAGAGAAAACCCTTAAAAAATGTGGTTGAGTTTGGGAAGCGATGGAAGAGGATATAATTAGTTTCTCTTTCTAGAACTGAGGGCTACAAGAAAGGTGGAGCTTTTGATTCAAGGTTATAATCGTGACAGCCCACTACCTAATAGAATAGAATAAACCCAACGATCCAGATTGAAACTATGTCAAACTAGATCACCTAGAGAGAGAGCCTAGAACACAAGTATGAGATGATAGACCTCTCAAGGAAAGATGAGTATTATCTTACCTCTTTCCTTTGTCTTGTATCCCCAAATCTCTTAATGTTGATGTGCCTACACACCTATGGGTGGTCTGGACATTTTCTCTAGTGGACAATACAAATGACCACCATATTAGTTCCCTTATTCTGCCCAAAACTGGAATGTGGAAGGACAATATTCAATTAAGACAATATTTTCAGAAGTCCTCTCTCTCAATAAAACACAAGTGGGTGCACACGTGCATGCACACAGGCGTGTGCACGCTCACACACTCAAAGGGGGCGTATGGTTATTCGATCTGAGCCGTGATTCTTCCACAAACACATATACCAGCAATGATGATCTCAACACTGATGTTGAGAGAGAGAGAGATCATTCCATGAAATGGAGGAATGAGTGGTTCCTCACTATTAACCAATATGACCAGGACTGGAATAGAGGTGGAACCGACAAGTTGCCCGATTCGGTCAGCAGTTGAACCTGCCTATTTTTTAAAATAAATTACTGAAGAATACCAAGTTATTCATTAAATTATAAAATTAACTAAAATTGGTCTAAATTAAAAAACTGGAAACTTTTCAAACCCTAACAAATTAGGGAGACATATAGGATAAGCAAAAAGCTACAGGTAAGAAATTATCGCTTGCAATTGAAACCTTAGAGAGAGAAAGAGAGAGAGAGTGACTGTGTGGAAGGATTTATAAGGAACAACAAAATTGTTAATAAATCGCGGATGATTAGGAAACTATAATGGAGGAGCAAGATTTGATTTGTTGATAGCACAAGAAATGTAAAAGAATATTAGGGAAAAGTAAAGCCATTAAAAGAGGACTTGAGGAAACGAAAGACCTCAGCCAAGATGAGCTAACAACATAAAAAGAAAACAGAATGCATTCACCAAAAAAGGCTTAAAAAAGATATGATATGCTTAAGATGATGGTGACACAAACAGGCAAAACCGGGTGGTCTAACCATTGGGACTGATCAAAGACCGATAACTGATATTGACTGGTTTGTGGACCCACACCGGTTTTGAGACTTTATTGGACTGGCAAAGAACACAGTCGGTGGTCTAAACCAGTGTGGTTAGGTCTTGGCCTGGCCAAAAATTATTAAAAATAAAAAATAAATCCAAAAAAATGAGAATTATGTTAAGAGTAAATTTAAACTAAACACATCTAAAGTTTACAAAGTCGTGAAAAAATGGATTTTGAAAAAGGAATTTGTGAACAGGGGTATTTTTTGAAATAATCCAGGGGTACTTTAGAAATAATCCAGGCGTACTTTAGAAATAATCCAGAAAAAAGGGAAATATGTAGAAGTAAGTATTCATGGCCCAAACACTTTCCAGCCACAATAATAGAAACATTAGAAACCACATTATATATAAGTTTTTTATTTTTTTTATTTTTAATGATATTTTTTATTTTTTTTCTACTTCTTGGAACTTCACCACAAAAACCAGCTAAAACCAGACCGGCCAGAGGCCAGTTCCAGTTCAACCCGGCCAGTTTGTCGAACAGAGGTTTAAACAGTCTGCCTAGCCTCTCTGATCAGGTCTTGATAACTCTGCTATTAACCATCATATCCTAAGCAAAACTGGAGAGAGATACCACCTATATCATTTTCAACATGGATTCTCAACGTTTATGCATGGGCTCTGCATCTCATGCCAATTTAGCATGCTCATGATAATGTAATAACACGTACGGAGGAATTCAAAGTACCTGGAAGCTTTTGAATCTTGTTCAATTAATTGAAATACTATGGAGCAACACCAACATCAACACAGGCACCAGCAGGCCTTGAAAAGAGAAACTAATCAAAATTCGATCAAACATCGGAGTTGTAATTCTCTGGCTTAAACCAGTGGGAGAAATTAATACCCTTGCTCTTCAGCTTCTCTGTAGCTGGGCCAATCCTCTCAAGAAGCTGCATAAGAAACAAGTTCAGCAATAATGTAAATAACAGTCAAACAACACGCTTAGTGTAAGTGTCTTAATATTTGGTTCTTGTTACATGAAAATACTACTCAATCAGGAAACAAAAAGCAATAAAATCCTTGAGAGACAGTCTGAGAACATGTAATATAACTTTCAACCAGAAAAACCCAATGCAGAAGCAAACCTTGATGAGAGAGAGGACCTTTGCGAATGTGCATTAGATCATAATGGTCATTGCGTATTATTTCTTAGTTTTATATCTTGTGGGTCATGCCTTCTGGTTATCTAGAAGTAAATCATGCTGGAGAGGTACTCAGACTAGCACCCACTAATGGACAAGTGGAGATGAAATGCTCAAGCCACTTTCTTTGGACTCGAACTTCTCAAATCTCTCAAGGATGCACAAAGCATTTATTACAAAAAGCGTGGCATTGCTATAGTTTAGTATCATCATCGTCAACGTTAAAGCGTTTTCTCAACTAATCGGGGTCAGCTATACAAATCCTGGTCTGCCATTCTGCTATAGTCTAATGTAAGATTAGAATTTATTGTATGAGAAAACCAAGGTACTAAAATTCCTATATGCACTTAGAAACATGTTAGTAGAAATGCAATTTAAGATTCAGGAATAGGATTTAGCATATAAAGAAAAGTATTGTTTGCAAAATTTAGGATTCAAATTCTGTTGTATATGTGTTTATATACACATGATTTATACTGTAGTTTCTTGTTATTAATACAAACGTGAACATTATAAAAAAAAATTAGGATTCAAATTTAGAACAGCTCAGGATTTTAGTATAAAGTAAATCACTAGAGTGAATTTTGGAATTAGAAAGTAGGTTTCCTTTTATGTTACCAGGAAAAAAAAAAAGGTTTGATATTTGCACCTACCTTTCCATGCAGCGCACCATTAGAGACCAGAACAGAGCGATCAAAAACACAAAAGTTCCCTCCATCCATGCATGTAACGCTCCCTCCGGCTTCTTCAACTATCTGTTCACAATATAGCAATGAAGGGACAATAAGAAAGCAGACAAATTGGAATAGAGAAACGAATATTACAATCTTAATGAACTGTGGTAAACCATAGTCCAATAATTCATCACTATTTATCACCTATTGGACAGTGATGGCTCCAGTGGATGATGATTCTTTCATGGCCCACAAGATTAGATAGAGTACACTTTCTCGAAGTACAAATATGCAACAGCATTTCAACCAGGAAGAACCGCCACAACTATGAACATGAAGAATTCCCATTTGAATAATCTAAAAACTATTGCATGCAAAATCCGTAGACATTCAAAAAATAGAACATGACAATAGATATAGAGGACACCGAATTTACACGAGCATTAAGGCCAAAATATTCTATAAACCCAACGGTTCATCTTGACACCTACAAGTTTTCTTTTTAATATGTTCACTTTTGTATTGAGTAATAAGGAGTGTACAAAAAGTGAGGTAACCATTCTCATGGGTGCCCTATACGAAAACCCCATAGGGCCCAAAAAATGTTTTACAGCAAAAGGAAAGATAAACAGTGGAGCATTGTGAGTACGATCCAGGGGAACAAGATGCTCAAGAGGTTGGCAGAGTTCCCACATTGGAGGCAGAAAGAGCTCCCTCCCTAGCCAAAAGATCAGCAGTTTTGTCAGCTTCCCTGAAAATATGCAGCCATGAGACCTGAAGGTCCCTGCAAATGTGTGATAACTTGTAGGCATCATCTTTTTTTCAAACTGGAGTTGTAGGCATCGTCTTGAGGCCTACAAGTTACGAGTACAAATTTACACTGCATATTTTAAACTTCTTTAGCCCAATGAAACACCATTTCAAATACGTTATTTAGAACATATAAACAAAAATGCCAACATTTTTAATAGCTTCTCATAATGCAGCATACAGCTCTTCAAATGTGAGCCAAGCAACTCCTAAAATATACATGTTCCTCAGCATCTACTCAAAACGAAAATGGAGTTAAAAATTGCTTGATTTTTAGCCAATTGAAATATTATACAATATCTTACTACAAAGACTGAGTGAAGATGCACCTCTACCTAAGGTGATCACTGAATAACCCACATGTTCAACAAGTATGGGAAGAGTAGAGAATGCAAAACAAAATTGTCAATATCAAAATTAGGTTTAACAAGTACACAAAGGAGACTAAATAACAATATAACTTTCTAACTATTGCAATACATAGTAAAATTGTTACTGAAAATTTCCTTCATATAGACGGTCTTACCAAGACCCCAGCAGCCATGTCCCATGGTTTCAAGCGGTATTCCCAATAGGCCTCTACAATACCAAGAGCTACATGACACATGTCCACAGCAGCAGCACCAAGCCTCCTAACACCCTGAACAATGTCATGCAAAACACTCAGGTTACCCAAGCACTCCAAAAAATTAGAGCACGAGATAATAAAAAAACACTTAATGACTCAATATACCCTGCTGATGTCTGTAAATTCTTTGAATAAATCAATGTTGGTGGCCCATGCATCATCATGTTCATAGCCAAACCCGGTCACCAGCAGAGATTGCTCCACCTGTTACCCAATTTTATCTATATGAGATATTTTCACCCAGAAAAAGATAAAAGATATATTTAACATACGGACATATTTACATTTTTTTTTTTTTAAGAAATGTGGAACATATTTACAAGTTGAAATGTCATTATTTAACCTAATGAAATATCTGAGTATAAACAGCACAGGTACAGCTACTGTTTATGCTCAAAATTATACATATTATATATACATATGTGTGTCTATTGTGTCTATGCGTGTGTGGATAATAGAAGGCACCCTAATTTTGATCTCCCTAAAATTTTACATCAGCTCATGCTGCACATAAGGGCCAAGTCAAACTGAGAACAATAAAAAACAAGCTACTAGACATCCAATACACTTTCTAAAATGATTTTAAAAAATTTGCCAAATACACATTCCAAATAATATTGTTCTACTAATAATTTCAACCTCTTTATCCTCTGTTGTAAGATATCTCAAATGTTTGTAGTAAAATGTCAAAGTAACACCATAAATTCAAACTTTCAAAAGGAATGCGTGATCTACCTGGTCAGTTGCACTAACATGAATTCTTTTACCATTACAAAAGGCTCCACCACCTAAAAATTTGAAAGCATATATTTTAGTTCAATGCACCTAAAGCATTTGTGAAAGTAACAAACAAAATTGCAACTTATAAAAGTTATGTTACCTGTGGCAGCAGAAAATGTACGTGTATTCCAACACATAGGGCCCCCTACAAATTCAACCTAATAAATCATAAGAGAAGGTTAAGTAATTTGAAAAGTACAAGGCTAAGGTTCTCAGACTTTTTAATGTCGAAGGAAAAAAATAGTCATAAATTTTACAAGGGGGTTTTCGGCCACCTTTGGTGATTTCCGTTTTGCTGCATTTTCTACTCATCATGTATCAGCTACTTTTTCGAGCTTTTTAAAAAATCAATATTTTTATTACCATATTGACAAATCAACTTGATGCATCAACAGCACTAGCCACATATTTACAAGCCAACATAAATAACCATGCGTTATGGCTTCAGATTACATTAATAACAAAATGAAAAGAAGCGCGTGAAGATAAAAGATGCAGTTTCAAAAAAATATATATATAAAAGATGCACTTATTATTTTAGATATTAGTAATTTTAACTAATTCTAGTACTTAAACTGCATAATAACAGTACAATTCAATCAGAATTAAGGGTACAAGAAGAGAAATTTGAGTACCACAGCAGCAGCTGCAGGCCTTCCTCTGAAGAGAACTCCCACTGATACTGCAAAGCTGGGGTAACCATGAGCAAAATTTGTCGTTCCATCTAAACATCAGGTACATGAGATAGCTATCATTTAAGATAGCAATAAGAAGCTTATTAGAAGCTACAGTTCAAATAATGAAAAAATGAAGACCAATGCTAGATATACCTTCTATATGTCACAACCCAGAATACATAAAAACATATTTCTTATAATGTAAGCTATATATGTTTCCAACTGCACACAAATTTGTGATAGTAAAGAATTATAAATTAACTAGAAGGGAAGCATACAATTTTTCAGTCACTCACATGGATATGTGCTCTCAAGCACTAGTTATAGTTAAAGAATAGGATGAAACGTGAATGGATAAAAGGAATACAACTTTGGGCTCTTGACTTAGTGGTGTATGGGCTGAAGCACTATGGTGTCAGATTTGAATCGCAATTTGCTCAATCAAGTAAAAGAAAGGGTATGTTTTAGCAACAAGGCATACTCGCCAAACAGAGAGATCCAAGTCCATAAAAGGAATACAAGTTTGGGGCTGTTGACTTAGCAGTTACGGTTAATGGGCTAAAGCACTATGGTGTCAGATTTGAATTAACAATTTCCTCAATCAAGTAAAAGAAAGGGTATGTTTTGGTGACAAGAATCAACTTAGAAGGCCAAGACAAGCTTGCGTAAAAGAGAGATCGAAGACCATCAGTCGTCAAACAAATAAGGTTCCTAAACTGCCATTAAATCCATGCAAAAAAAAAAAAAGAATTAGTAGATCTTCAAAGGCAATAATATATTTAGATAGATGGCACCACTGAAGCATAGTTTTCATGCCTATGGGGACAGGGTATAACACAACATCCAAAGCAGAACCTAGAACCAATAATCACTTTTATCATATTTTAAAATTACATTAGCAATATGATTGACATTTTTTACATGATATACAGTAATCTTCACATCTCAAAATATTGTTTCTCAGCAATTACATATCAACAGATTTCAGATTTTGGTTATGTCACATTTTAGAGGACTTTACCTAATAAAATTAGTCTGATTAGTTCCCCTGGAATTGATCATCGGCATTCTTGACTAGCTTTACCTTAACAAATCATGTTTACCTCATCATTATCATCATCATCATCAAAGCCTTATCCAACTAATTGAAGTTGGCTACACGAATCATATTCCACCATTCTGCTCTATAAAGGGTCATACCTTCTAGCATGAGCAGATAATGTAGATTCAAGATTCATGGTAAAATATGGCAAAGTTATACACTGGCTGCCTACCTAACACAATCCACCTACCTTACCTAAGGTTGGGACATGTTAAGGCCCTCATCCTTAATAGACCAAAAGCATGTTCATCTATACCTCAAAAAAAACATGGTTTAGAAGAAGAGTAAGCATTAGATTTGTCTTACAAAACATGTTTACACTTCTCACTCCCATGTATGTTCTAATAATTTATTGGACTAGGAATAGACATAATGGTGCATTGGTGCCATGCAGTCCTTTCTACATGACAATTAATAATAGAAAATAAGCACAACTGCACTCTCCATTTTTCCGAAACTTTAGAGAAAATCTCCAAAGAAGTGACAACAATTCCACATAATGTTTTGAAAAAGAAAGGGGGGAGGGGGGGGGGGGGGAGGGAGAGAGAGAGAGAGAGAGAGAGAGAGAGAGAGAGAGAGAGCACGAACCGAACGACACACACACGAGAGATACGTACAGAGTAGTAGTGTCGTTCTTACTACGTACCGTCCCGTTACCCCGTACCCGTAA
>NW_006499897.1:943460-959234 GCF_000471905.2 Amborella trichopoda | reverse complement strand
GTATACGTAGTATAGTAGTAGTAGTAGAGTAGAGAGAGAGAGAGAGAGAGGAGGAGGAGGAGGAGGAGGAGGGAGGAGGAGGAGAGAGAGAGAGAGAGAGAGAGAGAGAGAGATCAAACCCAAAGGATCAATACACCAGAGATAATCAGATGATGTGTTCCCTATCAGTCCCCCTTCCTCCCCAAGAATAAGGTGATCGTTAAAGTTGTCTCTAACAACTTCTAGTATGGCTAGCTCACTCCTTTTATCTGTACTGAAAAAGGAATTCCAAAACCCACACTAAGAATATTACTAAAGTTCTTTTGCAATTTTAATACCATAAAGAGAGAGGATCAAATCTGTCCAGCTCAAAGTTCCACACAAAAAAAGGCACATATGCAAATGAAAGGTACCATGAACTATCCAGAAAAAGTAAAGCAATGAAGGTTGCATCATAACTAGAACTGAGAGGGGATTCACTGTCTCAATTTTATCCTACCAACTAGAAGGGACAAAGCTATTGTCAACATCCCTGGGATAGCATTTAGCAAGGCATCTCATAATCCTTTGAGAGACACAAGATAATAATTGAATAAGAAAGAGGAACAAATGTCTAGGGGAAGCCAGTTTGAAAGATCAAAAGCAAAATAATCACAGGTTCAAGGGAGTAATCAAGGTATTGCTCAATTGAAAGCAAGTGATACGTTGAATCCAAGAGTAAAAGCTACCAAAAAGGGCTCTGCAAGATAGCTATAATAAAATAGCAAAGCCCAACAGCAGAAAAGAGGTCCTTATCCAAATTACTATGCCAAAAACGTTCTCAAGGAATTAGCCAATGAATGAATGACTCAATCACCAGGCCAAACTATGGCCAAGGAGCAATTTTATTTTATTTTATTTTTTTTCTTTCCTTCTTTGAAACCAGGGTTTAGAACTTCTTAAGAATAAGATAATACATAGAACCTAACCAATATTGGTTCCCCACAAGGGACTACTAAGCTTAATATTAGCATTTGTAAAACATGTGGCAGTTTGCATACAAGTATATACTGATCAATGTCAACAACACATGACATTTGCAAGCAATGAGTCGGTATGGTTCTGAAATACCATAAAAAAACTTAGTAGGATGTTAAGAAAAAATTACCAGTTAATGTGGAAATCACACAGTCCATTCACTATTTCAGAGCAGTTACGAGAGAAAAAAAGTAATGGCAACATTTTCATATTTTATGCACCAAACAAAAGTTAACATGTAATATTGTCCTTACTCTGTCACTAAGTCTGTTGTTCCTTTGTAAGTGATACTTCGAGGCTTATTAACAGCCTCCATTACAACCTGCAAAACAGTACAAATTCATCAATATAATGAAATATGAAAACTCCAAACATGCATCATAATACTAAACATCGCTAAGAAATAACTATGAAAAGATAAGCTAAGGAAACGATAATGAACCATAAGAGTCACATGAACTTAAAAGTCCAACCGCGACGGTTGGAGTAGATACAGATAACTAACAAAACCTCTTTGGATCCATATATGCAAATGAATTTCACCTCAATGAAGTAACCGATTGTTATAAATGCCAAAAGAATAACGATTATTCTCATTAATGAAAACCAAACCATTGGGAGTCATACATTATATTTTAAAACAAATCTACAAGTGTGAGAATTGGCATATATAAAACATTTTCTATCAACTTTCTTTCATGTCCCCTCTCTCCTACTCTTCATTTATTTTTACACAAATTACTTTTCAGTTTCACCATAATTTTATTCTTTCCTTTGTGCTATGTAAAAATTTATAAAAAACTAATTTTGAAAGATATAGTAAGAATTCAAAAACAGGATTGAAAGGAAATGGGAACCAAATCACATGAGTTGCCACATCCTAGTATTGAACCCAACCCAAACAAGAAATTCAGCTCAAGAAATCCTTTAAAAAAAACAAAAAAATCAAAGAAGAGAAAAATCCCATAAGAACCGTAACCCAAGAAAATCTTCGGCCGAAAATTCCCATGAATGAGAAAACATAAGGGACAAAAAAATAGAAGACAAAAAACTCAAAGAAGAAATTGAAAGCCCCAAATCCAATAAGAAATTCATTTGAATAAATAAAAAACGCCAAAAAAAAGTACAAGAAAAACCATAGTTTCAAAGCTGGTAAGCCTATGAACCAACCTGAGCACCAGTTTTCGCAGCGGCTTCGACCAATTCCAAGAGCTGATTTGCAGAGAGAGAACCAGTTGATTGAGACCCAATTTTCCTATAATTTCTCTCTCTTTCAACATCAGATAAAATTGCCCCACAACGAAAGCCCCCCATTGAGTTGGTATCGAAGGATAACTGGATTCCATGCTTTAGCCTTAAACTCGGCTCATGAGTTCTGGGGAGAAGGTTCCGATAATTTGGTAAACGGTGTGAAACCAGAGAGAAAGAATGACTAGGGATGAGAGAGAAAGTTTGGGAAATAGTTTTGGGGCTAGAGAGCGAAGGAGCCATCTCTGGTCACTACTGAGAGGTGGGCTCAATTCAGCTGGTGTGAACTGCCTCTATTTTTAGGCTCAAAAGAAAACAAAACATCTCAATAAGGCCCAGCCTTTATCAAAACAAAATATAGCCTCACCTAAAATCCTCAGACATAAATATCCACGATCGATCTAAAACAACTTCGAATACTAGTAATAAAATTTAAAATTAAAAAAATAGTACGATTTTGGCTCTATCAACACTTATTTTTAAGGTAAAATAGATGATTTAGATAATTTATATGGGGAAAGTTTATATAGAGCCGAGGCTCTAAACAATCAAATTTGAGCTTACATCAAAATTTTCACTAGAAGAAGTTGTTTCGGTGCCTAAATATCCTCAAATTGATCATCTCGACATCAAAATGCATAGACATGAAAAAAAAATAGATTTCAAGTTTTGATAATAAAGCATTTTGTAATGCATTTTTGGACCGTCAATTTTCAAGATTTTCAAGGTTTTATAGCTCTATCAATCTACACTATTTTCAAAGCTTTAAACTTTATAAATAAGGATGAAAATATATTTTAAGGCTATCACAAAGATTTTCAGTATTGAAACCACATTTCTCGACACTAATTGAAGGTAGGCTCTAATTTGTTGGTTTAGAGCCTAAGCTCTATAACCGCACTCATTTATTATAGCTAACATAATTTTTCGAGTTTAAAATCTTAATTTTTTTCACAACTAATATGTTCAAACTGAGATGATCGATGATCAATGTAAAGCTTTTTCAATACTTAAAATTATAATTTTTGATGAATTATGAGGTGAAGCTTTATAGGTAGGGCTGACACCCTATCAAACAACTTTTCCTACTATCAATAAATAGATAAAGGAAAAAGTTTATATAAAGATGCAACCTTATAATGTAGAACTATGGATGCACCTCGATAATCTTTCGGAAAATGTAGTTTTAATGTTGAAAAACCCTTTGATTGATCATCGAGATGTATGACCATGAAAAATAAAAAGATTTTAAGTCTCAGAAATAGTGTAGTTTACAACATATTATCTACACCGTCCATTTTCAATATTTTCAAATGTTTATAGATCTACTTGATTTTAATTATTTTTTAAATTTAAAATTTTATTGTTAGATATAAAAATAGATTTTGAGATAATCCTAAGAACATTTTGCAACAAAGTTATATACCATGATAAAATTTGAAGGTGCACCTTACCTCTACAGCTACAGATGCATCTCTATGCCAATTGCACCCATAGATAAATTTATATAAGGCTGCAGCTATATACTATACAAGAATAAGGAAGGAAGGTGTTCCTTAAAAATCAAGCAATTGTAACTTAAAAATCAAGTAAAAAAGAGTATTCCAAAGTTTGGAAAATTATCTAATTGATCATTTCCACATCAAGATGTATGATATAAAGAAAAAACAATCCCACATACATAGTAGTACACTCAGCAATAAGTGATCTGAATCGTCTTTTTTCAAAATTTTCAAGTGTTTACATATCTGATTGATTTGTACTTTTTTTAAAATTTTAAATTTTATAACTAGGTTGAATATATTTTTTAAGCCATTTTAAAGTTTATCATATGAAGCACATCTTCCAATGATATTTAGAGGCCCGCCTTACTTATGTAGTATAAAGGGGCACCTTATACAAACTTCATCGATAAGAAATTGGTTCATTATTGCCTAATATAATATTAATAATATGCATGTGCATTGCACTTGATATTTAATATTAATCACTAAAACATATTTATTTTTGAAAAATATTTTAAATAAAATATGGTCTTAGATATTATTGAATTTATTGTCATAATTGAATAATTTTATTAAATATTTACAATTTCTTTAAAGTTATGAAAGAAATAAATAATTCATATATACTATTTGTGATAAAATAAGATTATATAAAGACTAAAAATTTTTAAATGAATGAATTTATTTTTAAAATTGAATATTGTATCAAATAATTATAAATTTGATACATTATTTTGAAAATAATTAATTAATTAGATTCATGAATCGTGTCAGTGGATCAGTATTCGAAAATAAAAATCCTAATCTCAAAGTCAGACATGCAAATGTTATCAGAAAGAATGTAAATATTTAATATATAGCACTAACTAAACAATATATATTTTTATAATTACCTAAATCGTATCTCATTGAAATAATTTAAAAAATCCACAATAAAAGCACAATGCACATTTACAAAAAAAATTGCAAATTCCAAATTAATGCAAATGCCATCCTTGTTAATGCAAATATTTAATGTATAGTACTCCCTCTACTTTATATGGATGATACGTATTTAGGATGGACAGAGCCAATAGGATGAATCAAAAGAGTTCTTGTTTTGTATGATGACTATGTATTGTGCCCGTCACATTAGATTCCCATAAAGCAATTGTGGATAGAGCGAAGGCAAGAATATAATTTTTTTATTACATGATAAATAGTCATAATATAATATTCTTTATTTGTTGGAATTCGATCAATTATTTCCTAAAAAGCGGTATCTTCACATCCAATGAAATGAGAACCAAAAAGATATTTTTTAGAGTTCCAATCAAGAAATACATTTATGGTTTTATTAGATCTTAGATTTATCTATAAAATGAGACACATCGAAGGAAATGATAGATAATAGTTAAAAAATTCAGCAATATTGTAAATATTACACAAATCATCTCGAACAACTTGATCGACAAAGCCTCAATCAACAAATCATATTAGGACTTCTGGATATCACTCAAAGATCTACAAAAATAACTCAATTTCACATAATATTCTAAAAAAAAAAAGCAAATCAATTCTACATAGAAACTAAGGAGAACATGATGGAAAGGACCGAAATATAAGCAAAAGAAATGAATAAGTGCATAGAAATGCAGAAAAAACATAAGGTTATTTACCTTGTAGATCACTGAAAGATCTGCAACAATAAACAAAAAAAACTCAATTCCACATATTGTTCAACATAAAAAAAAAACTCAACTCTACATTGAAACTAAGGAGAACATGATAGAAATGATTGAAAAGTAAGCAAAAAAAATAAAGAAATGCTGAGAAAATGGAAGATTATTATTACGTGCCTAACATGTAGCTTATCTTCTTTAATGATAAGCATGGTAAATAAGGCAGGCATGAGTCTCATGCAGAGAGTAGCTAATAAAGTCGTGTATATCGGGTTGACCAGGTCTTTGGGTAGATTTACTTGAGTAATTAATAGAACTGATATTTTGGCTATTTTTTTGGGTTTATCAAGTAGATTACATGAGTAGTTAGTAGAAGCTGATCTTTTGGCTATTTTCTTATAATCAACGTGTCTTGAGTATTTAATGAGAAGTGGAGGGGAAGCTTTTGAAGAAGTAATCTTTTGGGGGAGGGGAAGCTTTTGAATCCCAACAGTATTAACAAAGCCAGGTTTTCTCCATTAAACCAACCAACACTTGTGTGTTAACGAGGTTAGGTTTCCTCCATTAAACCTATTTTACTTACTACTCATTAATTTTTCTTGTTTTATGCTGCATTAACAAGATAGATACATCGAAGAACAAGAAAAACTCTCCTCAGTAAGTGTCATTGTGGTATCAAAGCAAAGACATGGATCAGCGAGTGGAGAAGTTGGAAAATGATGTGAGCTCTCTCAATGTTGGACAGCAACAGATAATGGACAAGCTTAATGAGTTTTTCGAAAAGCTTAAGTCATGTTCAGCTAATATTGAACTTGAAGTAGGGGAGAACTCAAGGGCTCCACTCCAAAACCATAGAGCATAACCTGGGAACACCAATGGAAACCGTCAAAATGGATCACAGCAGCATTTCGCTCCAAAGCTTGTCAAACTCGATTTTCCTCGTTTTAATGGTGTAGACGACACGATGAGTTGGACTTGCAGGGTAGAGCAATTTTTTCAGTTCCATCAAACACTAGAGGCAGAACGTGTGGGCTCTTATGTCCTTCCATTTGGAGGGTGACGCTCAGCTGTGGTACCAACTATTCAAACAAGAATGAGGCAAAATGACCTGGCAGACGTTTTGCACGCTACGTATGGTCCCACCCAATTCCAAGATTTCTTTGGAGAGTTAGCTAAGTTGCAACAAATTGGAACTGTTCAGACTACCAAAGTCAATTTGAAAGGTTGCTCACTAAGGTGGGGTATCTTCCTCCTAACCGCCAAGTTAGTTGTTTCATCAGCGGATTAAGGGACAACATCAAGTCATACGTGTTAGCAGGGCGCCCTACAACCTTATCAGCAGCTATCAGACTTGCCGGTTTGTACGAGGCCTGTAATTTCTCGCAGCGATGAGTTGTTCCAACGTCCGATGCGAAGAAGTCCATCACAAGCAACAAAGAGGCAACCAACAGTCTTCCGATACGAAGAAGTCCATCACAAGCAACAAAGAGGCAACCAACAACTGTCCTACGTGTCCAGTTCGACAGATGACATCTGCTGAATTGCAAGAGAGACGTGTAAAAAGGTTGTGTTATAATTGTAATGAAAAATTTGTGTCGGGGCATCAATGTAAGAAGTTTTTTTCAATTAAGGCATGTTATGAAGAAGAAGATAGCATCGTTGGAATAGACCAACAATTTTCAGATTTTGATCTTGAGGACAAGACCAAATTTTAAGGAGGGAGGAGATGTTTGATCTTGAGGACAAGACTGAATTTTAAGGAGGGAGGAGATGTTTGATCTTGAGGACAAGACCGAATTTTAAGGAGGGAGGAGATGTTACATGCCTAACATGTAGTTCATCAAACAAGATAAGCATGGTAAATAAGGCAGGCATGGGTATGTATATCTCATGCAGAGTCGTCTAGGAGTAGTTAATAAAGTGATGTATATCGAGTTGACCGATTCTTTGGGTAGATTTATACAAGTAGTTAATAGAACTGATATTTTGGCTATTTTCTTGGGTTTATCGGGTAGATTAGTAGTTAATAAAAGCTAATATTTGGCTTATTCTTTTTTTTTTTGTAATAATCGTGGCTTGAGTATTTAATGAAAAGTAATTTTTCGAGAGGGAAGCTTTTGAACCCCAACCAACACTTGTGTGTTAACGATAACAGGTTTCCTCCATTAAACCAACCAACATTTACACTTGTGTGCTAAGTGTTAACGAGGACACACGACGTTAGGTTTCCTCCCTTAAACCTATTTTACTCACTACTAATTAGATGTTCTTGTTTTCTGCTACATTAGCAAAATAGGTATGTCGAAGAACAAGAACATAGAAACTAAGGAGAACATAAGGGAAATGACAAAAAATGTAGGCAAAATCAATGAGAAAATGCATAGAAATGCAGAAATCATAGATACACTACTAAATGTTTATACTAAATTGAACATCACTTATCATAAAAAAAAATCATAAACTAAAAATTATTTGGGGACGAAATAAATGAGAGGAGAGAGAGATACGTATATATTTAAATTAAAAAACCATTGAGTGAAATATGGCTGCTGCTTTACATGTGACAAGAGAGAAAATGAAAAATTTGTGATTGAGAGATAATATGAGAACGTTTTGGAGAGAAGAGAGAGTTTGTTAAGATATGAGAGAAAAAATAGAGTTTCCATAATAGATATAATGCTATAAATTCGAAATAGAGAGAGAATCCGTGGTAGGGAGAGAGTTAGATAAATAGAAGAAAGATTTTAGGAAAGAGGATGAGAGAGAAAGAGATACTATAAATGAGAGAGAGAGAGAGAATCCGTGGTTAGGGAGAGAAATTGTAGGAAAGAAGAGGAGAGAGATAAAAGAACGTTGATAATAAAAATAAGAGAGAAATATCCATGGGGAGGGAGAGGGTTACGATAAATAAATAGAAAAGGTATATTGTATAAATAAGAGATAGAAAAACCATTGTGAAGGGAAGAGAGAAATAGGAATAAATAGAAGAGAAAGTAGAGAGATTTTAGGAAAGATGAGGAGAGAGATTGAAAATGTAGATGATATAAATGAGAGATAGAAAAACCATTGTGAAGGGAAGAGAGAAATAGGAATAAATAGAAGAGAGATTTTATAAAAGAGAGAGAGAGAGATAAACGGTAGATAATATAAATAAGGGAGAAATGAGAGAATTTAGGAAAATAAATGGAAGAGTGATTTTTAAGAAAGAGGGAGATGAGTAATAGAAACTGTAGATAATATAAATAAGAGAAAGAATTGAGGAAAAATGTAAAAGGTTTTTAATGAGAAGAACACGTGGCGCAAAAATAAGCAGGGTCCTTCTTTCGCTTAATATATAATAACTAGTGATATTCACGTGAATTGCACATGAATTAAATGTTAATTACGAAAATAATTATTTATCTTGAAACATTAATTTAAAAACACATTCAATAATAGAGAGAAAGAGAGAGCCTACATCTTAATGTAATTGTAGTGAGAAGATGGATCTACATTGCAAGTCTCATTTGATGGAAATAATTGACAAATAATAGTCAATTGGAAATATGAATATTCCTCTCTTATTCTAATTTAAGACATCCTGTTTACTTATGTTTGGAACTAAATCTCAAATACTTCCTTATTTGTTATTATGTTTTTCTTTTTCTTTTTTCAATCATATCATTCATTAAATTAGTTTTACTTATATTAGTACATATATTATTTACTAATAAGTGAGTATTATTTAGGAAAATTTTAAAAAAAAAACTAAAGATGCAAAAAAGAGCAATAATGAAGGAATTATCTTATTTCTTTTTGGTTTTAGCAAGATAAGTATTAACTTTTTACATTTTAATTATCAGTACATATTATTTACTTATAAGTAACTATTATTCTAAAAATTAGAGATTATGAAATTACAAAAACACGTTACATACTATATATAATAACCTTATAATAATTAGATATCTATTGCAATCAAAGCTAATCATAACTCGGTATTTTTGTTCTTTCATGATAGTGACAATCTTTGTTATTTGTTTTCAATTTAGTTTTAGATTTTGAAAAATATGAAAAATGTAGACAAAAAATGAAAGGAGCAGAAAAGAAAAAACATAATCAATAAAGAAAATTGGAGAATGAGTTTTTTTTTCATATACTAATTGTAGTCATACTGCAATTTTAATTACTTTATTATACTAATGTAACTTGCATTTTGAGGTAGTTATTTCTCGAAAATAATTTCAATTGTATTATTACTTCTATAATTTTCATTTATGATTAATTATTATTCTATTTCATTTTATATTTGCAATTACATCATCCACTAATTAAATAATTTTTAATTATACAAAAAATGTAATCTTATATGTAAGTAGCAAAAAAAAAAATAGTGAAAGAATTATCTTTTTGTTTTTTGCATTTACCGCTATAAGTACTAACTTTTCCCTTTTCTTTTTTAAGGCAATAGTACATGATTAACCTATATAATTAGCATTTCCGGTTGATTATTTTCTTTTTTATATTACATTTTCAAGTTTATATGTTGTAACCAACTCCAAAATTCTCTATAAATATATTAGCAAATATATTATGTACTTCTAAGTACATATTATTCTAGAAAATTATAAAAATAAAAAAACAAAAATATGTCACATAAACTTCAAAATACAATTAGAATTCTATTTATAAAATATATTTACAGGTAACTATTAATTCTTTCTCTCTCACTCTCTCTTTCTATTGAGAGAGAGATTGGGGGAGATAACATAATTAAGAGAAAAATCCAAAATCTAAAAAAATACATAACATTTAATGCTACTAAAATAGGATAGGAATGCAAACCGGGAGAAAAAATCTAAAAAATATGGAAGCATGTACGACAATGAGAAAGTACATGGAAATAAGGAGGAAAACTTGTGGAGCCATATATCATATTAAAAAAGAAATATAAATTCAATCTAAAAAGTAGGGAAGAAGTTAAGATAGTGAGAAAAAGTACATCCAAATTCTGATAGCTTTAAAATTCAATGATTGAAATGCCCGTACAAATTTTAGGGGAATTATAATAATTTTATCATGGGCAATATTTTTTGTTATTTTTATCTTGTGCTCCCCTATTAGATGTATGCATGCCCCAAAAGTTGCTACAAATTATTTATACAACAAAACTTTAAAATGAAACACTTTGAGCCGTCAGATCAAGATCTGGCACTCAAGAATTTACTCTATTAAATCGGACGGTTGAGAGCAAGGGTCATGTATACTTTATATATGGGTGGGGTCATGTGTAAAGTTTTCCTTTTAATAACATTAAAAAGAGTATTCGTGCATGAAAATAGGGAAAAATATAATTAGAGGGACAATATACTAAGATCTCATGGAAATTAGGAGAAACACCGTGGGGGAGAAAGATAGAGAGAGAGAGTATTAAGAAAGTAAGCCAAAATTATATCTAAAATAAAATTTTTAGGAGTGAATCTAACTTTTTATTACATGAATATATTTCAGTAATTAATTTTTTTATTTATTTTTTATAGTCATATAATATTTGTACGGTTCATACTTCATATTTTTGTAAAAAGAAGTAAATTTAATATTTCAATAATATAATAATTTAGAAAAAATATCTCCATACCCCCTATTTTTAAGTTTCATTTTACAATAGATCCAAAGTTTTAAAAGATATTTTGGAGTATAAAAATTGTAGATTTTATTTCTTCTAACATCTTGATTTAAGTTAAACCTATTTTTTTAGGCCAAACAATATAAAAAGACGTGTTATTTTTTAAATGCTATTCTCCCTTTCTAAACCCCTCTCCCTTCACGTTTTCTCTCTCCCCATCTACCAAATCCACGTTTATCTCAAACCCCTCTCCATATTTCCCCATTTTCTCTCGTTGTGTCTCTCACTCTCTCTCTTCCCATGCTCCCCTACTCTTTCTCTCTCCCGTGATAAATCAATTTGATAGACAAATTGCATAACCCAATTTGACTGCCACCCATCTGGTACTCCACCAACTCTAACAATCCATCTCAAAGCTCAACTCCATTTTGACTGTCAACCCATCTGAAAGCGCAGAGGATGTGTTTGAGCATATTGCATAACCCAATTTGACTGAAACCCTGAAAGCACAAAATTTAACTGCTATCGCATCTGAAAGCACAGAGGATATGTTTTGGGAACAAAGCTCAGAGAATGTCTTTCGAGAACCATATCTATACTAGTTCTTGAAAATATTGACTTTGTCCATTGAAGCTTTGTACTCCATCTATGTTGTCTATATACTTTTAAATGTTTATGTTGCAGAAAAAGAGTTGGGTGTAAAGAGAGAGTGGGAGACAGGGGGAGAGAAAAAGAATGAGAATACGGAAAGAGAGAGAGAAGACAAGGAGAGTGAGGGGGGATTTTGGGAGATGGGGAGGGAGAGGGCAGGAAGAGGGCATGAGAAGAGAGAGAGAGTGAAAGACAAGGGAGAGAAAAAAATAGAGAATACAGAAAGAGAGAGAGGATTGGGAGAGAAAAATAGTGGAATACAGAAAAGCGGATAGGATTGAGAGAGTGAAATATAAGGGAATAGGGAGAGAGAGAGGGGTTGGCAGATGGGGGGAGAGAGAATGGGAAGAGAGAGAAGGGTTTCGAAAAAATCAATTTTTTTTAAGTCTGACAGGAGGAGCGAAAGGGAGGAGATAGAGAGAGTGAGAGACGCAGGCAGAGAAAGAAAGAGAGAAATTTGGGGTATATAAGTGAAGAGAGAGAAAGGATTGAGTTTAGAAATAGTATGTCTTTCTCACATTTATTTAGATTAAAAAATAAGTTTCAAGTGACCAGAAGTTTAGAAGATATCTTTTGAAACCTTGGGTTTATCAAGAACTGAAACCTAAAAATAGGGGATATGGAGATATTTTTTGAATACTTTATAAAAATCTAAAAAATTCTCATAAACTCCATCAGATTCAATTATTAATATCACAAGTTCTCATATTTCTTAAATAACATATCAAGCTTATTTCAAAAACCCTGAGAT
The DNA here is from genome assembly GCF_000471905.2 of Amborella trichopoda. The sequence goes on along the minus strand of NW_006499897.1, from coordinate 946,817 downwards.
CTTTAGGAGGTATTGTCCTTGGTTGTTCTCTCTTCCCTGGCCTTGGCATCATTGGACTCGATGGAATATAGGTTTATCTCAACTCAAACACTAGCAGCAACAACTCACACAAAACCCAAGATGACGAGGGCGGCAATGAATATAACAGTCATGCAAATCCTCATGAACCCGGATTTAATTGGTTGATGCCTGATGATTTGCAACGCTACGTCCTACGTTCAATTCCTACCATGGGTAGGGGTCCTCTCCCTACTAACTCACCCCAAAAACAAAAAAAACCCTAACCTAATGGATAAACCCGATTATAATCTCTCTCTCTCATATCTGATGGGCATTAGGGTTCAATGGGGTTTTCTTTAGGAGGAGAGAGAACTCTTGTTGTCTCTCTTGTTCAACCAAACTTTCATAAGAAGTATTAATTTTAAATTAAATATAAAAAAATCCACAAGCTTTTTTTATGAAAACAATTTTAAACGATGCATCCAAACAGGCCCCTAATAAGACCTGAAGTCAATTATATGACAACAACCCAAATTAACAAAACTCGTGGATCCCAAATTAGAGTCGCCCATCATGCCTTTGGGGTGGTCGTAACAAATATTGATTAGGAAATTATTAAAAAAAAGGTTGAAAACGTTTATGATATTATTAAAGGGGTTAAAAGATTATAAATTACACTTATGGGCATATACTTTCAAGTTTTATATCAATCAGGAATGTCCTAAAAATATTGAAAAAGTTCTCAAGTTGCCCCATTCAGTGTTGAGAAGCCAAAATAGTTAGGGTTACTTTAGTAATTTTACCCCCAAATAAGCCTTAACCCAATGACACTTGGGAGCAAAATTACCTATGTATCTCTAATTGTTCTTGTTTCCCTACAAAGAATATGAGCAATTGGAGAATTTTTCATTTTTTTGATGATGTACCTCATTGATAAAGAAATTTAAATGTATACCCTCGAGTGTAATGTGTTACCTTTGGACCCCTTTAATGATATTATCAAGGATTTCATCCTTTTTTTTAAATATTTTTGCCACAATAATTACATAAACTGAAACAACATAGAGAACATGCTTTAGGCAAAGGTGGTTAGGGTGTCTCATGCCACAACATGAGATCTAGAGTTCCATTTTCACCATGTCCTAAGTTAACATTCAAATAGACCAAAGGAAAACAAACAAGTAGTAATAAAGAGGGAAATTATGTATGGACACGGTTAAAATTTTGGAAATATCCTTTGGTCCATAATTTCATAAATTTTACAACAAAGTCCTTCATTTTCATTTTTTTTTTTTCCCCCCCCCTCATTTTCCCTCAATTTAATGTTTCAAAACTTAGGCCGCTTTATTTTTTATTTTTATTGTTGAGATTTATGGCGCAGTCTGATGGATAAGATACTTGATCACTCAATTTCTAGGGTGTTTTGATATTTGAAACATTTGACTGCCCTATGATCCAATATATTCTTTTGTATGGGGCGGTTTGATATTCCATGTCATACCTCTTCTTTCTTTAAGGTATATGGGTTCGATGTTTGAAACATGGGACCGCACCATACAAAACACTGGCGGTTCGATGTTTCGAACATTAGACTACCCCACAAATGCCAATTTTTTTTAAAAAAAAAAAGCGAAAAAAAAAAAAATCAAGCAATTCAAAGTTTGCAATATCGAACCAAGAGCAATGTTGGAAAAATATAAAACAAGGACCTTGCTGGACCAAGGATATTTTTGTAAATTTATCCCGTTTTGTACATAAACTTCCCCAATAAAAAATACACAGTGCATTTTTCTATAATCAAGATAATCTTTCTCAGGCTCGATCTTATTCTCTTTAAAATTCTTTTGAGGATTTCTATAATGTTTTAAAACTCAGATCGGTAAGGTGAACCTGCCACCCGAGAAACCGGTTTAGGTTAGTGAATCACTAATCCAGATTGGACATCCAGCCTAGAGAATCAGCCAATAATAATAAAAATAATTGAGAAAATTAAAAATTAAAAATAATAAAAAATTAAGTGTGGTGTCGGATTGGTAGATCTATCAGAGAACATGTGGTTTTTAGTGTGGACCAACCTATTCCTAATATATTCAGGAAACCATGATAGCCCCATTGATTCCTAGGTCGGATTGGCGATTTCGATCCGACCAAGCATTTTTTTTAAACTTGAGCACTCTCTTAATTACTTTTGACTGAAAAGGAAATTATAGAAAGAGAGCATCTACTTTTATTATAAAGAGGCCACAATCACTCTTGTCCGTTAGATTAAAAATTGGGTGGTTGTGAGCATGCCATTAATTAGACTCAATGTTAAAAAACATTTCTCGAACTTGTGACACATGCCAAGCCCTCCAATTGGACATCTAATGGCTAGGAGTAATTGTGATCTCTATATATAAAGGGTGCGGTTTGTATAGAGCCGAGGCTCTAAACAATCAAAGTAAAGTACACCTTCAATATATATTTTTTTTATCAAATAAATTTTATTGGAAACTAGCTCAGAATGGAAGTCTAAAAACTTAGCATGGGCCATAAAACATTATGTTGAGAATGGAAATAAAATCATGACTTCCAATCATTAAAATAGTTTTCGTTGCAGAAAATAGCAAAACCACAAGGAATTTCTTGATGAAACTGTTTTTTTTTTAAAAAAATTAGACTCAATTTGATGAGTCACAGTCAAATTTTAGCTTGAAATAAAATCATATGGTTGGTGGGAAAAATCACGGAACTCAATGGACAGTTTTTGGATTTTGCAGGATCAAAACTGACACCCTTCATTGATGAATCCATACCTCTAAATTCCCTTAGGATCCTACTCTAAAAAACACATAATATTACTAAAGTATGCAATTGAAAAATGACTCATTATTTTCTTCATATCACTACCCTAAAGTAGCATAGAATACCCATTTTGCATAGTACTTTTTTTGGTGTTTGAATATTCCAATAATTCTTTAACTAGGGTGTATTGCTTGACCACAAAGGTTATTAACTTTTTTATATCTCATTCTCAAGTTTGATCTAGACTCAATAAAGAGAAAAGAAAACTAATTAAATCAAATATCAATAGCTTCGTTACCAATGAAAGAAAGACTAATGTGATCTTGTCGAGGGATATATTTTTTTATTTTTCTTATTTTCACCCCTTTTATTTTTATTTTTCTTTTCTTTTAGCAAATATTACTTACAAGTAGTCTTATCACAATAACTATTGCTTCAAAGAAAATAAAACTAACGAATCCAAGATCTTAAAAACCTTGATGCCACTAAACCAATTTTTTTTAATCAAAAAAAATAACCACAATTCTTGTGCTTGGGAATATAACGACAATATTATTAAATATGGTAACATAC
>NW_006499897.1:895374-943440 GCF_000471905.2 Amborella trichopoda | reverse complement strand
GGTGACAGATCAACAATCAATTTTCAATCTCAACCGGCAAAGCAAGTTTAAGCCAATGCAAGTATGAACTTCTCTTAGATCACAAATCTCAAACTTAGGTTCAAAATCTCACTAAGCCTAGTTCAACAGAGATAACATCTACTTACTACTATCCAACCCTTAGGATCAACACCACTACAATATAAGCCAAGAGAGAGAGAGACAGATCTAAGTGGGGCATGCCCCCCTCTTATAAAACTTTGGAAGAGAGAGAGAGAGAGCTTCTAGGTTGAGGTGTACCCCTTTACGGTTTAGAGAGAGAGAGAGAACTCCTAGGTTGGGGGCGTGCCACCTTAGGTGGTACTTCATAGGCCTCACCCACATGCAATGGTGGGGCCCATTAACATATTGGGCCTCCCATGCAATATTAAAATTAATTATATGATTTTTTTTAGAAATCCATAAAATCAAATTTGAATATTTATATAAATCCAAATTTGTTAAAATAAAATATTCATAGATCTAAAAAAATTCAAATAATAATTTTAAAAATCTCTATCATTAAAACAAACATAATTAAATTAATTAGATGAGAAAATGATCTATATAGTATAAGAATTAAATAAATAAACGTCGTGGACTACGGTCCACACTTGCTTTATCAAACCGACCCATTGTCTCCCATGACCCACTGTCCATGTAGGGGTTCATTAGTGGGTCACCAAAATTTGACCAATGAGCTCAGGGGTTGTAATCCCAATTTATGGATTTTAAGTTCAAAGTCACCTAGACCTGATCCGACCACCGCTCCTATGTCGCATAGGGGTATCTCTCACACATGCACAAAATTTACCCTGAAATGTGGTTCGCTTTACCAAAACAACTATCATTCATGCATGTCGTGTGATGGTTCTCGGATGAGGCTTTGGCCCCCATCTTTGAAGGCCACCATCACACACAAGGTTCACACAGTCCCTTAGCTCACTCATGGGGGTATACTTTGACCTCATCAAGGGATGACTTATTAGAACCCTTATCAAAAATATGTCAGGTAACATAGGTTTTTCTCAATCGACTGGCCTAGCTCGTCAGCTCAGTCTGGTATCAACAAACATCTTTTGTTTAGAATGGTCCACACAGGATCACACTCCCACTGAGTTCATGTTCCATTATATTAAAATGTTTATTACAATCACTCATACGGCCTTTAATGATCACACTCACCCAACATCTCCCATTTAGTATTTAAAGGTATTACATTTTCTTTTCCTCACTTTCTCACATCTCCATCTCTCTCATATGTCTTACAAAAGCATTAGAGGCAACCTCCTTTGTTAGAGAATTTACAATCACCAGATCGGTCGATATATAGCTAATATCGATCTCTCTTAATCTCACATCATTCCTCAAGTGATAGAAATATGGTTTTATATGCTTGGAGTTCTTATGGAATCGTGGCTCTTTTGACACGCATATCGCCGTCGTATTGTCGCAAAAAATCCTTACTGTCTCACAACACATGGGGTGAAAGTTAAGTTGATTAAGAAATCTCTTAATCCATAGAGCCTCCTTGACTGCCAAACAGCAAGTCACGTACTCTGCCTCCATGATAGACCATACCATTACATCATGTTTCTTTTTTTTTTGTTATAGTTGTGAATTATATTTTGAATATTATAAGACAATTTTCAAATTTATTCTTATTTGCATAGTAAATTATTATAAAATATAAATTAATAATTTTAATTTCAATGTATTATATTATAGTTAGTTAGATTGTGATAATTTCAAATGAGTGAAGAGAATTTATAAATGTTTGATGTGATACTAATTCACTTTATATGGAAAATATATTTTTTTTAATCTTATAATATGAAAGTGTTATCTAATATTTTAAATTCTTTTGATGTAATATTATAATATTATATTATAATTAATAATAATAATACAGTCATCCAAACATGATCACAGACTCTCAATATTTACCTATTTTTATAAAGTAATGAAAGTACATAATGTGTCACTCCTAATTACGTTTAGAAACTAAAAGAACATTATTTTAGAGATTTATAGTGATTTTTTGAAAAAAAATTGAGACCAAAATTGCTAATTCCACCGATTCTCCGATCCGGCATGGGTATGGGTGAGGCCGATTCGAGTCACCGATCCGATTTTTTAAACCTTGATATTAGCTAATAGACTTCGACATGTATTGCATTTGGTTATAAAAGGTCATCAATCAACGTTCTTATAGGAGAGACAAATTATGATCTGTTTTCTGGGTGCGTAAGAATGTATCCATTCTAGACTTAGAAAGTGAAAGCCAAGTCTTATCTGTGAACTTGATTTTGAGAAGGCCTATAACAAGGTTGATTAATAGGTGTTGTGTACAAAATCATGGACATAATGGGCCTTAGATCAAGATGGAAAGTATGAATTCTTACGTGTTTTTCCTCTGCTCATTTCTCTATCCGGATTAATGGGAAAGCTTCTAGTTTTTTAAGGATTCTAGAGGCACCTATCGCTCTTACTATACACATTAGTAGCTGAAAGCTTAAGTATTATACAAGTCGATGGTGAATCGAGGCCTGACACCATTATCTTTTGCAACACAGATAAGGTGGAAATAAAATGCATGGAATCTGTTACGTGGCCTAGGGTCAATTTGACAAAGACTAATTTGATGGGGGTGGGTTCCCGAGAAAATACAGTGAAAGTAGTGAGAGTTTTGGGTTGTGGATTGGAAAGTCTTCCTTGCTAATATCTGGGTATTTCACTAAAGAACAATCATACTCCATGTTTTATCCGTGATCCGGTCATTGAAAGATTCGATAAGAAGTTTGATTTGTGGAAATCAATATGTTTTTTTTTTTTGAGGTAGATTCACGCCAATTAAATCCACTTTATCTAACTTGCCCGTGTATTATATATCATTGTTTCGTATTTTTAAAGAGATTGGAAGGTATTACGAGGGCCTTCTTATGGGGGAAACTTTGACAGTTCAAGGAAATTGCACCTTTTTAACTTGAACAAATGTTGTACTGCCGTAAAAGAATGGGGTTTGAGGATAATAAAGCTTAAAATCATGAATTCTAGGCTCCTCATGTTCTCAAGGAAAAGTATGGTGTTGATTGTACAAATGTTTTAACCAAAAGCCCCAAAAATAAGTAAGCTCTATCAAATGTTTGGAGAGGCACCGATAATCGTAGACCCATCTATCTCCGGCAACATTGTAAGGTGGTAAAAAATGGTGAATGTACCTTATTTTGATGTAATAAATGGCTTGGGAACTATCCTCTACGTTATATTTCTTGAGGTTTTTCCAAAAGTTAGTAATCCTTTGGCTACGATCAAAGAGACAAGAAAGAAGAGTAGTTCTAATGGGTCGTGGTCTATAACTTGCAAATACATGGTGATAAATGATAGATTCTTTAATGAATTTCAAAGTCTCATGCGCAAGTTAGATCAATTTTATTACTCACCCAATATGGAAGATCACAATATATGGGATCTAACCGTGTTGGCTTAGTTTATTGTTAAATTAGTTTACAAGTTGTTATATAATGACCATAGCAGATTGCTGGAAGAGGATTTAGCAAAAATTTGGAAGATACAAGTTCCTCTAAAGGTGTAGATGTTTTTTTGGATTGCATCCCAAAGTAAGTTGGCGAGAGTTCATAACCTCCAAAAAAGAGGATTGGTGGCTGATTGAATTTCTGTTTGTAAAGACTATAAGTTCACCAGAAGCCAAATCATCTTGAATCTTATGAAAGTATCTCGATTATACTTTTATAAATGGAGAAATATACTGCCATAATCCCCCCACCAGTTGGTAGTGTAAAACTAAATTTTGATGGCAGCTCATTAAGTAATCTTAAGCCGATAGGATTTGGAGGGCTCATAAGAAATCATATAGGACAAATTCCAGTAGCAATGCAATAGTTAATGAGGTAGAAGCGAGTGGTCTATTGGAAGGACTTAAGCTTCTAAGAGGTATTGATGGCTGCAAAATCATCGAGGAGGACTCTGCTAATGTCATTGTTTATGGAAATGGTGAGTTTAGATTTCCCTCGAGACTAACTGCAACTTTTATGGAGGTTAGATATGTATTATCCACCCAATCTATTGAGTTGGGCCACATTTTTTGGGAGTCCAACGTTGAGGCTAATTCACTGGCGAAGGGTGGTGTGCACAACCATAGTTGGTAATTACCAACTTTGTTAATCTTTGTACCCTTTTGCGTATTCTATCTCTTGTACTATTTCTTAGAAGTTAGTAAATTGTTAACATTAAGAAAAACAAAAAATAAGGTCCACAATCTTTATAAGCTCACCATATGCTCTATTTTTTTTTTTCTATTTGATAAGTTGAAGGTGCAAATCGAGGGTGAGACGTTATGTTGAGGCATCCTCCCCTAACCATCGATGATCCAACCCCAATTCCCTCATGATTTGCTCTCTTCACAGTATCGATTTTTTGGTTTAGCAGCGAACGCTCTATCCAAGAGCTATGATTGGACTTTGCACATATTTTTGAAATATTCCTTTCAATTCTTCAAATGTCATGAGACATGCAATGTTTTTGGAGCTCGAAATTCATGAGTTCAAGGTAGGAATATATTTGCATATTTTCAGATGCGTTTTGAGTACAATCTGAGATATGCTTCCCTTACTCAGAAGAAGCCAATGATTTTCGAATTTTCGATTTTTCAATTAGGCCAAAGCAAATCAAAGAATTATAATTCATTCTCTCTCTCTCTCTAAAGAGTCACGCCCTAATATTTCCTCTCTCTTCCATATTAAAGCTTTTTAGAGAGAAAAACACCTTAAAAGTGAGGCGCAATTTATCTATAGTGAGGGTTTTGAATAACATTCAAGATACTCTTGGTGTTGATTGACGGTAGCTAACGAAGGCTAGGGATTACTGAGATCGATGTTTGGCTAAATCTACCAAACTTAGTGAAATTGGGGATTGTTAAATGCTATCTAAGAGGTTGGTGGGAACCGCCATTAGTAGGTTGTTTTTAACTTAATTTTGATGGAAGCACTTTTCGTAATTCGAACATAGCCAAAATTGGAGGTGTAGTGGGAGTTCGAATGGCAATGTCACTCTACGTTATGCTGGTTTGTGTGGTGTTACAACTGCTAATCACTCTAAACTGCTTTCTTTACTTCAGGGGTTGAAGTTGTTCAAAGAGAAGATGTTAGGTAGTTTCATTATGGTGGAGGGAGACTATTTGAATGTCATCACATGATGTAATGAGGAAGAAGTAGTACCATGAGTTTTGAGGTCTCATTGGTTGCGGATTTTAGATACTAGGGCATTGTTGCAGATTTTATTTTCTTTTTCGATATTAGGGCGTTCTCGTTTTCTAGCCATATATAAAGTGTGCATCACACACACATGTGAATGTACATATGTATGTTTGTATGTATGCATGTAGGTATGTTTGTATGTATATAAATATATATAAATCACACACTCGTGCAAACACACACTAACTCCTGCATAAGATTTTAGCAAATATTAATTCATGATGACTATATGGCTAATAGAAAATGGCTCATTGGAATCATGTGTTTTTGAGAATCACACTTTCTAGACCGCATATGTAGAAATACGGTCCAGCCCGCATGAAACAATTTTCGATAGAATAATCTTATTGCAAGTGTGGTCTGTATGGGGTGCAAACGTTGAACACTTAAGTGAAACGCACCTCCAAATCATGTTGAAAGATGTAATTTTGTTGCCGGAAACCCTGTGGTAGCTAAAAAATCTAATTTCAAACCATTTTATGAAATTTAAAGCTCCAAAACTAGTGTGGATTGAGCAAATCTATAAACAGTGGTAAATATTGAAAATGAATTGTCCACATATTGCATTATAAGGTGCAGTATTCTAAAATTTGAAATCATTTTTTTCATATTCATATATCTTGAATTTGAGATGATCGATTGGAAAGTTTTCCAACATCCAAACAGCTTTTTGACATGTTATAAAGCTGCGCCTTACTTCTATATACCTTGTAATTTACCCCAAAAACAGGTCGACACCTTGTATAAATGTTTTCTATTACACTAATCAACTACATTTCCATACACTAATCAACTACATTTCCTTACACTAATCAACTACATTTTTGGATAAATGTATAAATTATCCAAAAATATGTCACAAGTTCTTAAGCTTATATATAGGCAAATTTGATTATACATAATCAGATCTTAAGTATTAAACTGAGTATCCTTACTTTTATATTTTTAAATTATTTAATTGCTTAATTTCTAGCTATGAGAAAGTGTCCCTTAACTCTCAAGAGGCAACTTAAATCACCATACACGATCTATTGTAAGCTAAACATATAGCCATAATCTATGCGAAAACAATAATGATATGTGAAAATTTATATTTTATTGATCATGTATCATGTCATTTAATTCTACATCGTCGTATAACACGTGCAACACATGTGCTTTTGTTGATTAACTTGAATGAAATTAAATCAAATTTTGGCATGGAGAGCCAAGAACTTGGTCCTCCTCCAAGCCAAGCCAAGCCAAAATTTCATTCAATTTCATCCAAGTTATCCACCAAAATATGGACCTCATCCTTTAACAAAGTCTCCCATTTTACTTTTTTTTTTTACTATACATACATATATATTATTTTATTTTATTTTATTTTTTATTTTTTTCTTTTTTTTGTACTGAAAGTATTGGATGTCTCCTGACAAGCCGAATTTATTTTTTAGTTTCGTTTAGATATATGATAATCAAATAAGCAAGATGCATACGGCGTAGATAAGCATGGCTCATGTGGACTATCATTGTTATGATGAGAAAGAGGTCCATGAGTCCACAATTTTAAGAGAGGGCCATAATTATTCATGTGGCCGTCCAAATTATTGGCGCATGTGCATTTCAAAAAATCGGTACTGCGCTCCGGTTCACGAATGGATTGTGCCCTTGCCAAACTCAGTTTGATCGAGTTTGATATTAACTAGGCTATTATCACCCGAGCTTTATTTCATTTAGAGTTTGATATTAACTAGGCTGTTATCATCCGAGCTTTATCTCAACTAAATGAAATAGATTATATTTACCAAAAATTATTTGAAAAAACAAAAGACATGTGGTTCAGGGTTTTCCAGGCCCATTGCTAGCCTCGTGGACAAGCCATTTTTAAATGCGAAAAGTTTATATACCGCCTAAGCTCTAAACAATTAAATTAGAACCTACCTCAAAAATTTTACTGGAAGAGGTTGTTTTGATGTCCAAATATCCTCAAATTGATTATCTCGACATCACGATGCATGTACTTGAGACAAAAATAGATTTCAAATTTTGAAAATAGTACGTAATGCATTTTTGAGCCGTCAAATTTTAAGTTATTCAAGTTTCATAAATTTAATCGATCTACACTATTTTTTAAGCTTTAAATTTTATAATTAAATATAAAAATATATTTTAAGACTGGTCAAAGATTATTAGTACTGAAACTACATTTCTCGATACTATTTGAAGGTGGGCTCCAATTTGATTGTTTAGAGCCTCGGCTCTATATAAACCACACCCTTTTTAAATCCTCCACCTAATTACCTCCATTGGTCAAAGAAAAGCCAAAAGCTTTTATAGTCTTGTGGTATTCATGCACTCCATCAGGTAAAATTCAATGTAGGAGAAATTCTCGGTTCTCAAAATTTCACGATGTAACCTCTTCAACCCATACACTAACCTCTAAAAGGAGAAATTCCAAACTATCTATGCACTTAAACAAAATTTAACATCTCAATATTGAACATAGACTCTCCAATTTTTTGAAAGTGAGATCTAAATACTAAAAAAACTTCAAATTCAAATTTCATGTTTTGAAAATAATTATTTATTTTCTATTCGCTCCTAAAATTGTAGATCCAAAAAAACTTTCCAAGTAGGTTTTTCCTCGAGGGACATGATTGCTCTCGCGGGAGTATAATATATATGCTCAAGAAAAATTGCATCACCATCCAATAATTAGGTGCAAGAGAATTAGGAAATGTGATAGGATCCTAGGTCCTACATTACCACCTATCCAACGATTCGCCATTGATGGATACTTCCGGAAAAAGTATACAAAAGAGACCATTTAGTTTTGGTACGGTCACAAGCATTCTGTCCTTCAAATTTCAAATCAAATGGTTGTAAGTGTACTTGTGACTAAACTCAAAGCCCAACAAATTCTTTCTTGAACTTCATGGCATAACCCAAGCTGTTCAATTGAACATCTAATGGTTAGGACTAATTGTGACCTCCTTGTACTAAAGATAAATGGTCTCATTGTAAGGACTTATGATAAAGCACGGTGTATATATTTAAAAAAAAATTATTTACCCCTACACCGGGAAGATCACTTACAATGTCCCAATATAATCAAATCACTTTTGAAATAAATAAAATAAAAATATAATCGATTCTCAATTGCTGCCTCTTCAAATACAATTCTTTATTCAAGAAACAAAAGTAGACTTTAATGTTTTATGGGAAGAGAAGTAAATATTTTAAAAGGTAAAATTGCCGGAGATTACCTCAACCGGAATTAATACGCCCCACGCTGAGTCTCCTCATTTCGATGGTGCTCGAGATCTATGATCGGTATGTTGATTTCCCTACTATGGCAAATATTTGACTTAATCTTCATCAAGTCTCTTAACTTGATTTTAGAGAGATGAGAGATGAATATGAAAAGAGAGATGTACTCGAAAGGGGTTCCACCCCTTTGCCACCTATAAAAAACAAAGAACCCCTTTGCCACCCATAAATAATAGAGGTGATGTGTGCCATCAAAACATGGTGCAATTTGGAGAAAGAGATATAAAATTGGGAGGTGCCTCCCTATGGTAATCCAAAGCCCTTTTTGGGGTAGGGAGATAAAATTCTTAAAGAGAGAAAAGAGAATATGTATCTCATTTTATGAGGGGAGACCTCATTTTATAGATTTTTTATGTTATAGATTTTCTATGTCATAGATTTTATCTCAATTCATAGGGTCAAATCTCAACCGTCGATCTAAGGAGACTTGTGGAGGTGAAAGATTTGAATAATCTATCTTTTTGATCTACCATCAAGATTCAAAGATATGAGCTAGAGTCTTATCCCCCATTTCGTAAATCTATTCCCATCAAATAAAGAAAACTTATATTTTAATATATTGAATCCTTAATTATTAGATCAACCAAACTTGATTCACAGATTTAGTAAATATCTCAAATATTCAATCTTATCACATAAATTGTCTATACATAAAAGGATAAGCCAACGAAGAGGATACACATTATTCTCAATGTTACGTGAATGGGTGGGGGCGTGCCACCCTTTTAGTGCCCACATGACCCCATTATTCTCAATGTTCCGTGAATGGGTGGGGGCGTACCACCCTTTGAATGGCCACATGGCCCCACCTAATCCACATCTTTTTAAATTTTTGGCTCTATATTTTATGGAGGTCCCAAGTATTTTTTAAAAACTATTTTATTTTATATTTATAATTTTTAAATCTTATATTTTATTTAAAACATTGAAAAATTAATTTATCTTAATTTATAAATTCAAATGGTAAAAATAAAATATCAATTCACAAAAATTCAAATAAACATTCTAAAAATCACATACCATAAAATTAATTAAAATTAATTAATTTTGATAGGAATCAGATCCATTAGATTTAGGAAATTATCAATACATTGGAGCATTCCACCTTCAACTGCGAATGATGATCTGCCTAGCTTTATCAAACTGACCCAGCAGTTCCTATGACCCACAGTCCACTGTAGGGGTACATGATCGGACCACCAAAGTCAGTCAATAGACTAGGAAACGCAAACTGTGAGGTTCATGATCGGACCACCAAAGTCAGTCAATAGACTAGGGAACGCAAACTGTGAGGTTCATAATCGGACCACCAAAGTTAGTCAATAGACTAGGGAACCCAATATCAGTTTATGGATTTCATATTCTCCCTTAGAGACAAAAATCATGGTCTTCTAGACCATGATACAACCATGACTCTACAGTGCATAGAGGTAATCTCTCGTATATGTACACGCTTCACCCTCATTGGTGAATCTCATAACGGCTATCTATGTACATGTTGTGTGATGATATAACGGTGAGGTTTTAGCCCGCCTCTAAAAGCTATCCATCACACACAAGGGCCACACAGTCCATTGGCTCTCATCTGAGCATACTCCGACCTCATCAAGGGATAACTCACTAAACCCTTCTCGGTAGATCCATACGTCTGGGTATCTTGGTTTTTTCCAAACTTCGATTGGCCTAGCTCGTCGAGCCTAGTCTGAGTAATAGAAAATAACATTTGCCCAATATGGTCCACAAAAAGACCACACTCCTACTGAGTTTATGTTCCACTCTATAAAATGCTCATACAAACTCTCATAAGGCTTTTAATGGCCACATAAACCCAACACTCATAGTATTCAATCTCATATTTGTTGTAAGACTTTCATCTTTGATGGATTTTATTTTATCATTTTCTCCTTTTAAATAATTTATTGAGATGTTAAAAAATTAGCAGACACCAAATAATTGAGATAATGCCTGAATGATAATAATGATGACGAGATGCTAAAAAACCAAAAAGTTGTGTTTCAATCTCATCTCGTTAAATAAATATTGGCGTTCAAACAAACACAAACAAGAAGGATAGACATTTTAAGTTCAATCCAACTTACAATAAGCCAGTCTAATAAAATAAATATAAGCGAGCAAATTTCCTCACTAGGAGGACCCTCCATTCGCTTCGCAACAGCAAGATTTCACTAGATCAACGCTGTAAAAAAAAAAAAGTAAATAAATTGTCACTTATAAACATAAAAAAATGAGAAATGGAAAATACAATAGTATTAATAAAGCTGAAGAAAAAAATAAATAAATCTAAATTAAAATTTGGATTATTATGATATATTGTCTATGATACAGCGATGATTAAGAAGGTGAATGGTCGAAAATGTGATTATGGTGAAATAATGGTGATGACAATGATAATGGTGATGGATATGTTGATGACCTAAAATAAGTACAATAAAAAAGGACACTTAGAAGGGATTGTCTAAAAGACTATTTATTTTTATTACAAGGAGGTCACAACTATTCTCACTCATTAAATGTCAAATTGAATGGCTTGGGGTAAGCCACGAAGTGCGAGAATTTTTTATTTTTATTTTTTTTGGAACTTTGTGTCTATTCAATGACATTCTTACAACGACCCATTTTGAAATTTAAAGGACGAAAATGATTGTGACCTTCTTGTACAAAACGTAAAAGGTGTGATTTGTATAAAGCATAGGATCTAAACAATCAAATTAGAGCCTACCTCTAAATAGTATTGAGAAATGTGGTTCCAATATTAGAAATCTTTATGATAGTCCTAAAATATATTTTCCTCTTTATTTATAAAGTTTAAAGCTTCAAAAATAATATAAATCGACAGATCTATGAAAACTTGAATACACTATTTTCAAAACTTAAAATCCATTTTTTTCTCATATCCATGTACCTTGATGTCAAGATGATCAATTTGAAGAAATTTGGGTATCAACTCAACATCTTCTAGTGAAATTTTGAGGTAGGCTCTAATTTGATTGTTTAGATCCTCGGCATGGCCTCTTTGTAGACCATCCCCACTTAAAAGGGTTACAACCATCTTTTATATATATATATATATATATATTATGTGTTCTTATCTAACATTTAGAAAATCGACTAAGCCATAGCCAAGGCCCCAGTCGAGCTAATGTTGTATTTGTTACGCAGCTTGAGATAAAGTTATATCTTTGCAAGAGGTGTAGGATTTGATTCTTGGGGCTATACCTTTTATTTAGAACTCCATCTTATATATAAAAATAAATAAAAAAAGGTTCATTAAAATGTAGAATTAAGGTGCACCTCAAAAATCCATTATCAAAGGTTGTTTTGATGTTGGTATACCCTCAAACTGATAATCTCGGCATTAAAATGTATGATAAAAAAAAGATTTCCAGTCCTAAAATAGTGTATCGCGCAACAAATTATCTGGACCGTCAATTTTCAATATTTTCAAGTGTTTATAAATCTACTTGATTTGAACCATTTTTGGAGTTTAAGATTTTATAATTAGATATGGAAATAGATTCTCAAGCCATCTTAAAAAAAAATTACACCAAAATTATATTTATGATAAAGTTTAGAGATGCGTCTTAATTTGATTGTTTAAGGTTGCAACCTTATATGCTAAAACATATGTGACAAAACTAACCGTAGAGTCATCTAAACATATATGATTTAAATTCACTGTATTAATATAAATAGAGTTTATAAACATGTTGTACAACCTACTTACCCAAAACTCGACCCGCTCATAGGGCTTGGCCGAGTTACTCAACCAAATCCGAGTGGCCTCGGCCGATTCTCATAACACTGATCTAATCAATTGAGTTTCAATAAGAAAGGCTACTTATTCTAGTCTATTAAGTTTTTCTATTGAACTTTTAATATAAATAATTAACATTCTATTAAAACAACTGCCTAACCTTTATTGCCACATTAATCAACAGAGGCTTTACTATTTATACGTTGGCCACCAATTCTTTTAGTGGAACACTATGGAACCAAGGTTAATGAGAGAACAAGAAACGGCGGTTGACTGTGGTTGGCCCAGAGAGAGAGAGACATATTTATTTTTGGCGAGAGAGATTTTTATTTTGGAGAGAGGGTTTTATTTTGGGGGGAGTGGGGTGCTTTTTTTTCACAGTCCTCCTCAAACTTAAGATGATATGGGAGAGAGCAATTGGAGTTTAAACACTAAGTTGTAGAAAACAAGTAGTTAGATATTTAGGTGCATATTTGGATTGCTTTATCAATAAAGCTTGCATATTTGGATTGCTTTATCCATAAGCACAGAGGAACAACATAATAGGGCAAGCTCAAACAACAACAGATCAATAAGCTTCAGAAGCAAAAGGCTCGAATAGAACATGCTTTAACAACAAACAAAAACTTTAGATCTTCTCCAAAAAAAAGCATTTTAATCAACTGAAATAACAAAATAGTACTCGAAGGAGCCAACATAATTTGGTACAAATCCGAGACCGATTAAGCAACTCGCGGATAGACAGACAGGATCGAGTAAAAAGACAACAGACTTGATCATACATAAAAGAACAAGATCAAGTGATGTATTCGATCATATAGGAATGGACACAATAAATATGAATATGGCTCTGGTACTATGTGAAGAGTCTCAAGCTTTCTCTGAAAAGACTTAGTAATTATTAAATCAATATGTATATACATGATTGTCATGTATAAACAAATACAAATGACAAGAATAGAAATATATCACAAACGCCTATACTATATCCATACTAATAATAAATTACAAGATATTTTACTTATCAGTGTACACCAGTGTTCGCAAAACCAGACGATCTAACTGCTAACTGCCTGGTTAGATCAGAACCGGTCACTATCCGGTTCTGGTTTTGGGCGGTTTTAGTAATCAACCGGTATTTTAAACTTGGGAAAAATATCTCGATATCTCCTATTTTTAGGTTTCATTTTACAATAGACCCAAAGTTTTAAAAGATATCTTAGAGCGTAAAAATTATAGATTTTATTTCTTCTAACCTCTTGAGCTACTATAAACCTATTTTTTATAGGTCAAACAAATCTAAAAAGACATGGCTTTTTTAAAAGCCATCCTCCCAAAGTTCCATCTTTCTCTCTCTCGACACCCTTTCTATTTATCATCATTAACCCTTCACTCTCTCCTCCCGCTCTCTCTCTCCATGTTTCCCATCTCTCTCCCCTCACTCTTTCTCCTCCCAAACACACAATAAGTATACATAAAGGAGGATATGTGTTTACATAAACATAGGAAGAGAGAGAAGTATTTGGTGGTAAGAGGTTACTGGGAGGAGAGAGAGGTGTTTGGATAAATACAGGAAGAGGGAGAGAGGTGTTTGGATAAACACAAGGAGGGAGAGAAATGTGTTTGGATAAACATAAGAGGAGAGATATGATTGGTGGTAAGAGGTTATTGAGAGGAGAGAGAGGTTTTTGGATAAACACAAGAAGAGAGAGAAGTGTTTGAATAAACACAGGATAAGAGAGAGTGAAACACGCAACAAGAGAGAGAAAGAGAGAAGTTTGGGGTATATAAATGAAGAGAGAGAATGGATTGGGTTTAAAAAGATCATGTCTTTCTCACATTTGTTTAGATTAAAAAATAGGTTTAAAGTGGCCAGGGGCTTGGAGGATATTTTTTGAAACCTTGGGTTTATTAAGAAATAAAATCTAAAAATAAATGATATAGAGATATTTTTCCTTTAAACTTTAAATAGAATACTACCTCAAATCCATGTCAGATATATTAGTATGGTTTATTGGTTAGTTTTTATGTTTAAATTTATCTCAATCTCAGTTCGAATCCCTATTAGTATGGTTTATTGGTTAGTTATTTTATCTCAATCATGGTTCGAAGCCCTGTTTTTTTTAAAAAAAAACTTCATTTTGTTGGAGTTCAAAGTTTTGATGTTTAAATTTTATCTCAATCACAATTCGAATCCCTGTTTTTTTTTAAGACTTCATTTCGTTGAAGTTCAAAAAGACTTCCCACCAGGATCGAACTAAAAAACCTCTAATAAAGAAGTCCTTTAACATTTTAAGAATTCATTTCGTTGGAGTTCAAAAAGACTTCCCACCAGAATCAAACTAGAAATCTATAATAAAGAAGTCATTTAACATTAGGCGCACAAACCAATAGATCATTTACTAGTTGGTTGATAAAAAAAGGGCATATATTATATATAACTTAATTTTTTTCTGCATTTTTTTTAAAAAAAAAATGAGTTGGACTCAGGCGAGTTACTCAAACTCACCTGAATAACTCGCTTCGGCCAGGTCCCGATTACCTTAGCCGAGTCGATTTTTTTAATATTGTTTTAATATTATTTACATTATGGTAAAGATTAAAAGTTGTTTTGGTCATAAATACTCACTATTATATTTTTCCATCTTGTTCAGAAAATTTTAAAAGTACCCGTAGGCACAAATCGATTCATTAAAATCCTTTTTCTTTTTTTTATTAATTTTCAACTTCATTTGAGTGTGTTTTGTTTTAATCATTATTTATATGTTTTTCGTATTTTAGTAGTTTTTTTTTTTTGTATCACTTTTCTTTTTTTCAACACTTTTTTAACTGTTTGGGACACCTGGTTAGAGCGATTGAATCGGCCAGTTTACCTGTTTGGCCAGTTAAACCACTTCCGAGCCCATATTCAGCTAACCGTTCTTGTTCAATTTTGCGAACACCGATGATATATACTTTCCTTTCATACTTTGTGTGTGGGCGATCCATTGGTTTGAGGTTGAGAGGGTTTAATGTTGGATTAATTTTGTTGGGTTTAAATATTGGATGATAGATTACAAAAGAGCCCAGGTTTACTTGAAATATTTATTGTCCATCTTTTGAATTTCTTGATATATGAAATTAAAGTTTGTGGGGATCTCCAATTAGGAGGGGTGCATATGCTACTTATAAGAAGTTTTAAGGGTATGTTGATCAATAAGATGGCTAGGGCTGTAAAAATAATCGTTCAAGAAAAGGTAAAATTCCAGGATTTTTTCCTGAAAAACACCAAATATAGAAGACAAAAAGGCGGACGAAATTTCCTCCTCGTGTAGGATCTTAATCCCTATTTTCCAACTTTGGGGTTCACAATTAGTAAAAAGATTTTCATTTCAAAGTTCAATGCACTATTTTTATTTTTATTTTTTTCGAATCAAATACCCAATGCACTTTTGATACAATTGCCATTTAACCTCATTGACTAATGAGAACCAAAAAAATAAAATAAAAATAAAAAGCAAAAGCATTGGGTAATATATTTGTAAGAGAGAGAAATCCAATCCTTACCAGGAACAGAAAACCGTCAAACAACGACAAATCGCACCCTTCTGTTTTGTTTCTATGGGAACTTGTGGGTGGTGAGAGGGACCATCTTTGACAGGATATCCAGGTGGAGGGGGTGGGTAGGTTTGCACTGGAGGAGGGGGATAAACTGCAAACCATAATAAATATCAATAATTCATCTCTAGTTTTTAGAGGACATTCATCAAAATATTTTCGTCATCATAGTTTGTTTCCAACTATTTATGATCGGCTAATACTCATCCCAATATATCAATATGTATTATATTTAATTATTTATACACCCCTAGTAAGAGAAAGAAAGCTCAAATTTCAAAACGAAATAAAAAATTCAAGGCAACCCCTTAGACAATTAAACACGAAAAAATATAAATAAAACAGTTAAATTTGCCCAAAATAGTAGTGGATATCATCCCAAAAAGCCAAGTTCAATTCAAAAACTGAGATCCCCCTATACGAAAAATTAAACACCAAATGTGTAAAGAAACAAGCAAATACAATCACAGAAAAAGTTTATATAAGGTTGTAACCTTAAAATGTAGAATTACATATGCACCTCAAAAATCCATCGAAAATTATTGTTTTACTGTTGAAAAACTCTCAAATTGATCAACTCGACATCGAGATGTATAAATATGAAAAAAAAAATAGAAAAAAATATTTTGATTCCCAAAAATAGTGCATCTTGCAACATATTATCTAGACCGTCCATTTTCAAGATTTTCATATATTTATAAATCTACTTGATTTTAACCATTTTTAGGGTTTTAAATTTTATAATTAGATATAAAAATAGATTTTCAGATAATCCTAACAATGTTTTACACCAAAATTACATGTTATGATCAAATCTGGAGGTGCACCTTAATTGGACTGTTTAAGGTTACAACCTTGTAGAAACCACACTCATAAATCAATGCCCACAAGGGCCAAATACAAACCCAAAAAGTAAGACAAAAAGAGGATAGAGAGAGAACTAACCCAAAAGACCCAATAAAAATTAGAAAAAAATATCTTTGTACACTCTATTTTGATGTTCCATTTCCCAATAGACCTAGGATTTGAAAACGTTTTTTACGATATAAAAATCACACATAATATATCTTCTAATCCCCTAGACCAATTTTATCCCTTTTGACTGTCCATTTTTAGCCCAAACAAAAGTAAGAAAGACACTCGTGTCTATTTTTTTCTAATCCCCCTTTCTCTCCCTGAATTTTTCCCCCAAACCTCTCTGTCTTTCTCTCGCCCCTCTCTCTCTCTCTAACGAGTCTCTCTCTCTTCCCCTATGTTTCCCCTCAAAACCTCTCTCGCCCCTCTTTCTCTCTAACGAGTCTCTCTCTCTTTCCCTATGGTTCTCCTCAAAACCTCTCTCGTCCCTCTCTCTCTCTAACATGTCTCTCTCTTCCCCTATGTTTCTCCTCAAAACCTCTCTCTCCCTTCTCTCTCTAAGGAGTTTTTCTCTCTCCCTCTATTTCTCTCCCAAATATGTCTTTCTTTTTCTCGTCCATCTCTCTTTCATCCTTTTCTAGAGATAGATAACTTGTTATAAAGAGAGAGGGGTTTAAAAAAGAACAGACATGGGCATCCTTTTTAGTTTTGTTTAGGTTAAAACAAGTCCAATCAAAAGAAGTAAAGTTTGTTCAGGGTTAGAAGATATATTACGTGGGATCTCTATGTCATAAAAAATATTTTGAAATCATGAGACTGTTGATATATAAAAGCTCAAAATAAAGTGTACGAAGATATTTTTCCTAAAAATTATACAAAAAATAGATAATCAATAAAGAGATAGGAAGAGAATAAGAGGTGAGGGGATTACGTTGGGGAGGAGCTTGGTGTTGATCGTACTGATTCATCTTGAGAGATATGGAAGGGAAAGAGCAAAGTTTGTGTTGGTTGCGTTGGATGAAAAAATAACCAATGGAAAATATCGTGCCCGGAGAAAGAGAGAGGTGATGGGGGAGAAAACAAATGGACAATAAGAGATAGAGAGAGGTGATAAGAGCTTGTGGGTTTGGTGGCTAAAGGGGGGAAGGGGGTATTTATTGAGTAGGGTGAGGGTAGGGCTGAGAATTTATTCAGTTTGGATTTGAATCTTGAATTTTGGATTTTATTTGGTTATAGTATAGATCGAAAATTTGAATCCAAAAATTTTTCCAACAACAATAGGACGGTGCAAAAGTTCATTTACTTATTTGTTGATAACCTTATTTTAGAACTGTGGAATTGATTCGGATCCGGATCTTATGCACAGTTTTTAGATCTGGATCTAGATCTAGACTTGAATCTCATGTATACTTTTCAAATCTAGTTCTGGATCTGATCCGAACAATTCTCAACCCATGAAAGAAACTTCCTTACATTTACGTGTGTGGTTTTCATGAATGCCATCGTCTCCATCCAAAGCACTAGAAAAGGATAAGTGTTTTGGGTTAGCGGTCATGCGTTGTCCTTATCTTAAAGAAAATATGGTGGAAAAATTTTAGAAATTGTTGTTCTTTTAATTTCTACATAAGCTTTAGATTTTTTGATTTAGAATGCATTTGTCCAAAAAAAAATGTATATTGTCTTTTTTCTTTTTTTTTAAGAAAGTACGAGCTTCATTAAAATAATTAATTGAAAGTATATAGTAGGAGAATAAAAACCTAAACAGAAAGCACTGAAAAAGAAGGGGGGAAAGAGGGGAAGGGCAAAGAGAAGATAAAACAAGACAGAGAGGTGGTTCTATAACTTATAACGTGGCCGTGATAGTAAAAAGATTTGCCTCATAATTCAATCCCCAAACCACATGGAAGAAGACTTGAAAATCCCCAAAAAGCATCAAGATTACATCCATAAGACTGCTAAGCCGCTACGGGCTGGTGTCCGGTTCCAAGCACCAACTAATCACATTGCAGAGTCACCTCAATGACCACTTTAGATAGAGAAAAGTCAGCAGCAGTCACTTACAAAGAGTTAATGTTTTTTTGCAAAGTCACTTTAAATTATCCAATGGATCACAAAAAATTAAAATGGAATAAATAAATTTCATGATTATATTTCAAAGGTGATATTATAACTACAAATATTTAAAGTTAAACATTTTACTTAAAATAATAATTTTGGCCACTCTTTTTTTTTTTTTTTTTTCTAAAAAAAAAAAAAAATTGGAACTTACGTGGCAAAATTAGTAATTTAACCAATAGGTAATTGAAATTTTAAATGACCACGGATATTGAATTTAGGACGCGGTTAGCATACGGCCAGCCTGCATATTGTAGAAATGCTGGCTTGGCAATAAATATATTTTTTAAATATAATTTGATCATAATTTTCAAAGTGTATATAATCTATAATATGGAAATCATGATTATGAAAAATAAATAAATTTTAAAAACTAGAAATAATACCAATTAGTTATAATTGTTTTTAGATTGACCACCTATTTGCATCCATCTTTAAGATGGATGCTTTAGACCTGTGGACCTTATATTGTAGAAGTACGATCCAGCCCACATGAAACAATTGTTCTTGAGTTTATGATAAGAAATAGTTTTAGTAATAGTTTATAATTGATCTTTATAAGAATTAATGAAACAACATTTTATATTTTTATATGAATTAATGAAACAACATTTTATATTTTTATATGAATTAATGAAACAACATTTTATATTTTATATGAATTAATGAAACAACATTTTATATTTTTAGATGAATTAATGAAACAAAATTTATATTTTTATAAATAAACTATTACTAAAAAATAGTTTTAGTAATAGTTTATACTTGATCTTTATATGAATTAATGAAATAACATTTTATATTTTTTAAAAATAATGTTAAGAAATGAGATACCCTTTTAAAAAATATGAAAATGATAATAACTCGAATGTGTTTGGACGCAAAGTTTTGGTCCTTTTATGCGAAAGACCATAAGTGACTTCATTGTTTATGTTACCTCTCAAACCTAAGAAGGATAAACGAGAGGTAAGGAAGGGAAAATTTATGTATGCTTTTGTGTATATTATGCTTCAACTCTTGGGCATATGTGCATATTCAATTATTTATTGGAAAAGAGTAAGAACTTAAAATTTTATATCTAATTTAATAAAAAAAACATTTTATTTATATATTAAAAATAGTTATATTCTTATTTTTATTAATAAATATATAGACTTGCAAGACCACTAAATAATAAAATTCATTACATCGAAACAAAGTATATCACCCACACACTCTACTTCAAACCTAAAATATATCTAAGCAGACATAGTACCGATATAATTTACTCCTGTAGGATCATGTGTTGCATCTTTGATATTTCGACGGTTTTATGCCCAGTGACATTTATTAGTACCGTATCAACTCCCACGTGCTTTATAATTGACTTTTTCAAAAATAAAATTATGAGATTTATTTTTAATACGGGGTTATATTAGGGTGCTTATATTATATGGAGTAATTTATAACTGTATTAAAAATTTTTTGGACATTTTTATATTCTTGTTTTATACATAAATCTTTTTTTAATGAATGGCATCACCCACATGTACCACACTAGTAACATTTAATTTTCTATATGGGTAATGTCATACTCTTCTTAATTATAAAAAATACACATATTAAAAAAAAGCTTCATATATAAAACAAGGGTGTATATGTACAAGGGTATATATGTATCCAAATTTCGTTGAGTATACTGATAAATTACTCCTTATGTGAGTACCTTAGCATAACCCTTACTTATAACCATCTAACATGAAATACGATAGCTTGGATGTGTTATAAAGTTCGAGAAAATTCTTTTTGAACTTTAGGCATAGTCAATGAAATAATTACAATTACCAAATTTCACATCTAATGGTCAAGATTAATGGTGACCACTTTGTACCAAAGGTAAATGGTCTCATTATATACTGTCCTTTATTTTATTCACTAAAAAAAACAATCATTATCTTAAAATCCTCTATCAATTTTTCAAAAAAGATATCCCTAATTTCATAACTTTCTAAAAAGCAACACACATAAGATAGTTTGAATTGTATAGAGTAAAAACATGCTCAATGTAGGTAAATTTTACATTCATTTTATTTATCAATATTTATTTTAAAGGGTAAAAATTTATATAAAAGATTATTTCTTGAAAACTTTAAGTCATAATAAGAATAATTTTGTTCTATGAGTATAATTTTGAGAACTCATTTTTTAAATTTTGATTCACAAATCTAAATGATTTAAATTTATATTATACAATAAAATTTATATTTGATAAATATTATTAATAAATAAATATAAATTGAAATCGATAAATAGTTGTAATCACAAATAGAGTCAATATAGTCAAACATGTTTCTAATTACCTATCTAGCACAATAGGCGATCAAATTAGTTTTTTAGCCTGAAATCAGTATTATCTGAATTGGACGAAAGATGCTAATAATTAGCAGCCATACCGATTAGGTTGAACCCCCCAATAATTATATTCGAAGCATGCTTTAATAATTGAAAGGAACATAGCTTTTGACCACATTTAATTAGTACAAATATTTAAGCAGAAAAGCTAATATATAAAGATCATTTGAAATCTACAAATAGTTTTAATCACAGAGTCAATATAATCAATTATGTGTTTAATTATCTATATAGCACAATTGGGGATCAAATTAGTTGTTTAGCCTGAAATCAGTATTATCTGAATTGGACTAGACTTGCTAATAATTAGTTGCCATACCGATCAGGTTGAACCATAGTTAGCAAGTCAGGAAAGATCAATAATATATCGGTTCACCATAAAATTTGGAATAAATTATTTTTATTTTAAAAAATCGGATAAAAAAATCGAGTAAAAAATACAGATCGGCAAAAATACTTTATGTAAAAATATCGTAAATATATCGGACTAGGCTCAAAAAATCAGAGTGAAAAAAAAGGACATGTTTAAAATAAAATTAAGTAGAAATTAAAATAAAATTAAGTTCAAGTAAAATAATAAGTTGCTGATAAATATACGATGTGAATTGTCTCATTAAATGCTTTAACAAACATCACACATACTTAGTACATAACGCAAAAAAAGAAAAAGGTAATGTGAGATAAGTATAATTGAGTTGGGTATATTCATTTCTCTCTCTGTATGCTGATTGTCCTTTTATAACCATAGTTAAGCGACGGGAAGACGTACATCTTTTTTTATTCGACGAGTAACAAACACAATAGACCAAGAAGAAACATAGAACAAGAAGACGAGCATTATGCAAACACAAAATTTTCATAAAGAAACGCAGAGAGAGAGTGAGAGAGAGAGAGAGAACATGCATAGGCACAGAGAAACAAGATGGACATAAAATCTCAGAGAAGATGAAGAGTACGGTGGATAAAAACCCAAATCCAAAATTTCTAGTCATGAATTAAGTTTGGGGATTGAGCCCTAATCTGGTTTTTTTTTTAAGCTTTTGTTTTAGGGATTTACTAATCCAAGATTTCTAGTCATGAATTTGGTTTGGAGATTGAGCAGTAATATGGTTTTTTTTTTTTTTAAGCTTTTGTTTTAGGAATTTAACATGTTGTACAAATTGTGATTATATGGGTCTTTGAGCCCTAATTTGGATGGAATTTTTGGTGGAATTTTTTCAAGTCAAAATTTGGGGATTTTTTATTCAATGGTTATTATGGTATTTTATTCTAATTTGATTCAATGGATTTGAGCATAAACCCTAAGATAATAAACCCTAACTATCTATTTGGGGATAAAATTTTATTTTTTAGAGAAGTTTTTTTCTTTTTTTTGGGAAATAATGTACTTTTTAGAAAGCATGGAAATAACAATTACATAAAATAGGAAAAAAGTTTTCATCTTTTAGAAGAAAAAAATACAAGTAAAAAAAAGCAAAGTTTTTTTGGACCGATTAAACATTTTTTAAAAAAAAACTTCGTATTTTAAAAAAAGTCGTATTTTAAACGGCAACTTGCTAACTATGGGTTGAACCCCCAATGTGACCTTATTTAATTAGTCCAAATATCTTGATAATTTCTTAAGTATTTATATTTCATATAATTATTTATATTACATATAGACAAATTCAAATAATATTATAACACATTATCATTATAAATATCATACATATAATATATTATTAATACAAATAATATATAATAATATAATAATATATATTATAATAATATATAAGTATGTATTGGTAACATCTTATCAAATTATCATTACATATAAATATATTACAAATAATTATTCCGGACTCTATTTATTTCTAACTTTATGCGGTTTGAAGTTATTTGTAGAAAAATAAAAAACAAAAGATAAAAAATGGGGATAGGTGTGCAAGACATAAACTATAGGAAATATTGTTTAAGTGATATTATCATAAATTTTTCTTTTTGAGTTTAAATAAAAAACAACACAATCATTTCAACGACTTGATTTATAAGGCACCTCACTAATGAAATAATAAAATATTATTTTTATACTTTAACAATTTTATGATTCGCACCATAATGGTACTTAAAATTTAATTTAACACACGCACTATTAGTATATTTGTTCAACAATTTGCCATTACTATTATTTCAACTTCATTTCTATCTAAATTGTTATCGATTAATCACAAATGAAAATATATTAAAGCTATGAGTGTTCTACTCAATTAAATTGCCCTTGCTTTTAAATAGCACTTTTTTTAGATAGAATTATAATTCTGGCCCAACTAAAAATGTTTTTTTTCATATTTTTTCATAAGAATTTTGTTCACACGAAGGGCATTGTAGCTATAAAGTGCAACATTATAGGAAACAGTTTCTATATGAGTGTAGCATACAATTATGCATTGACAAATTTCTATATCCATAATTATTTGTAATTGCCATATCTATTCACACTTCCCCTCAAACTTGAGATGATTTGAAGGGAATCATAGAGAGTTTGGAAACAAACTGTGAGAAATGATGCGGGGGTTGAGACTCAGTAAAAAAGTCGGTGAGTTGGACTGCAGAAGTCACATATGGTAAGGAAATTGTGCATGCTGGATATTCTTGTCGAACATAATGGCAATTGACTTCAATATGTTTTGTGCACTCATGGAACTCCGGAATTTTAAAAACACAAATAGCACTCTTGTTGTCACAATAAAGTAGAGAATGAGTAGAAATAGTAACACCTATGTCTTCGAGCAACCAACATAGCCAAACAATCTCAGTGATGGTTTGTGCTATAGCCTGGTATTCAGCTTCTGTAGTTGATTCAGCAATTCATTTTTATTTCTTGATTCCAAGAAAAATACAAAATCTTATCGTAGGTTTGTGATCACTCGAATTTCCTGTAAATTCGGAGTCTGTATAGGACCAGAGCTCAAGTAAAGTAGACGAGGAGAAAAATAAAGCTTGGTGATGGGTATCTTTGATACAACGAATAATGCACAAAACAACGAGATGTACAAAATATGGAGCACTTAGAAACTGTCTAACCATATGAACTTCATAAGCAATATCTGGGCGTGGTCTGATATATTAGTTTCCCAATCAGTTGTCTATAAAAGGTTAGGTCATGAAGAGCTTCACCATCAATAGACTAAAATTTGGCATTGACCTCAAGATGGGTATCAACTCTCTGTGTATTGTCGTTGAGTCGAATAGGCAACTTCTAACCCAAGGAAATACTACAAGAAACCCAAATATTTCATTTCAAATGCTTTATTAAGCTTTTGTTTGATTTTGTGAATTGTGCCCATATCATTACTAGAGATAATCATATCATCCACATATAGTAACAAGAGAGCTCGTCCTTCAAAAGTTTCAGACATGAAGAGGGCTTGGTCATGATGACTTTGTCGAAATCTAACAGAAAAAACTTCATTACTAAATTTCTCAAACCAAACATGAGGTGCTTGATTGAGTCCATCTAAGGCCTATAGAAGTTTACACATTGGTTTTTAAGAATCCACAATGCCAGGAGGTAATTTCATATATATTTTTTTTATCAAGATCAGCATTGAAAAAAGCATTTTTAACATCTAATTGATAGAGAAGTCATTGCTAAACAGAGGCTACTGAGATCAGTGTACCAATATTAGTCATATGGGCAATGGGAGCAAAGGTTTTTGTAGAGTCGATGTCATATTGTTGATTGTAACCTTTCGCAACAAGTAGAGTTTTGCCAATCATGGTTGTCATCTGTGTTGGTTTTAATTTTATATACCCATCGAAAACCTACAGTAGTTTTTCCTTTCGGGAGAGGTATCAGGTCCCAAGCATGTATGCGCTCGAGAGCATTCAACTCATCAATCATTGCTTGTTTCTACTCAGGTTAACTTGCAGCTTATTTGTAAGTCTGAGGTTCAGAATAAGAATGAACAGAAGCAAGGAATGCTTAGTGTTGAGGTAAAAATGTTTTATAGTCAGCAAGTAGGGCAGGTGGGACATATATCTGGGTGTTTCGTCTAAGAGCAGGGAGCGACAGAGGATCAACAGATACAATATTCTAATCAGGATTATCAGCATGAGTTGGTGGAGTTCCTTCTTGGGCTTAAGATGGATGGACACGAATGGAATAATTAGAGGATTTGGGAACAGAATCAGAAAAAAAGACCAAGAAACAAATGTGAGAGGATGAGTGGTCATTTTTATTTTCAAAGAATGGAATATGCTCCGAAAATATCACATATCGGGAAACCCAAAGTCTTTTAGCCACAGGTTCATAGCACCGATATCATTTTTGATAATTAGGGTAACCTATGAAGCAACATTTGACAGTCTTTAGAGATAACATGTCTCTCTCAGTTGGGGGTAACAATGCAAAGCAAGTGCAGCCGAATACACATAGGAGGGAATAATCAGGTGATCGTGTAAACAATTTTTGGAAATGTGTTTTGTCAGATAAAATGAGGATGACATGATGTTGATGAGAAAGATTGATTTACGAACAACTTCAGCCCAAAATTCTTTTGGAATAGATGTGACAAAAGAAGGGATCTTGTGGTTTTCATGATATGACAATTTTTATGTTTGGCAGCACCAAATTGTTCTGGAGTGTAAGGACAGTTTTTTGGTGTTGAATGTTTTTATCAGCCAAACTTTTTTGAAGTAACCCACTGATATATCCCCACCAGAATCTGAACATAGGGCTTTGATCTTAAGGGGAAATCGGGTTTCTACATATGAATAAAACTAAATGAAAAATTTTAAAAATTCAGTGCAGCTATTCATAAAAAAAAACCCTATATAATGAGTATGATCATCAATAAAGGTTACGAAATATCGTGACCCTCCTTTAGATAGAATAGGTGCCAAACCCCATACATCAGTATGAACAAGATCAAACATAAAAGATGAAATGGAAGTACTTCAAGAGAAAGGTAAAGCATGAGATTTAGTGAATTTGCAAGTTGCATAATGTTAGACATAGGTAAAAAAATTCATTTCTAACCGTATCAAGCACATTGCAGGAAAATAAAAATTGTAAAGGAGAACCAGAGATGTAACAAGACGTTGATGCTATAGATGTGTCATCAGCAATAGAAACAACACAGACATAAGAGGTTGGCATATACAGATAGTCCAGGTAGTACAAACTTCCAACTTTACGCCTAAACCCAATTAATTGCCCTGACTGTCGATCATGTATATAGCAACAAGATGGACAAAAAGCAACATTATAGTTCAAACAGGTAATCTAACTGATAGACAATAAATTCATGGCAAGTCAAGGAACATGGTAAACATAAAAAACCTTTAATTTACCTGAAGGGGCAAAAGTAAGAGATATGGAGCCCATTTTTTAAACTTTCATAGTGGCTCCATCAGCAGTATAGATAGTATCAGGAAAAAACTTACAATCAACTAGGATTGACTTATTGGAGTTCATATGAAGAGAGATTCTTGAGTCAATCAGCCAAGAGGTAGAAGCAAAGTTACTTTAGAAAGATGGCGTGTGTTCAGATGCTAGGTGGGACTAGGAAAGCATAAATTGCATTTGTTCAAGTGTAAATGTCACAATTGGTGAAGCAGTAGTACAACTGTGACATCTAGCTTGAGTTGGTGGGTACTTGATCAATGGTTGATTTGTAACAATGACAGCAACTAAGATGGATTTTTTCTTCTTTGGGCATGTATATTTGATGTGTCCCAATTCTTTACAATGGTTACATCTGACAGATGACATGTTCTTGGGAAGGACATGGTTCGAATTGCGTTGATGTTGTTTTGGCACATTTGATGTCTGAAGCAAAAATTGTTTCTCCTTTAAAACCTGCGATAAGAGATTTAATCTTCGTTTCTTCTGCAATTAGCTTGAAAAAAGCTTGATTCAGAGTGGGAAAAGAGCTTCTACGGACCAGCCCATTTCTAACACTTTCAAACTCTAGACGGAATGCCTTTTAAAAATCAATAACTTGAAATTCCTCTAGATATTTGGCAACTATTTCTATAGTATGACCATCTTCAATTGCAGTTCCATGAGTGCCAAAGTATCCCAATGCATATTCATGGAAGAGTTAAAAGTCTTAAATGGACTGTTCTCCCTGCCTGAGGGAGAGAAGTTCTTATACTAACTAGTACTTTCGTGCCCAGTTAGTCTAATTATAAATTTCCTCAAAAAAATTTCATATTTCTCAAGCAGTTTTAAAAGTGTTCAGATCTATCACTATATTACTTTCTGATGAGCCTATCAGTCATGCTATAATTCGAGCATTATTTATGCAATATTCTTCTATTTTTCCTAGCTTATCAAGTTTTTTCTGGATCCCAAGTATGTATTTGATGAGGCCTTTTCCATGAAAGACATTCCGCATAAATGATGCCCAGAAAGTGTAGTTGGTGTCATTGAGTTTAATGCGTACAAGCTGGAAAGACTAAGATTTTTCCATTTGAAGAGAAATGTTGGGTTTTTAAAATACAAAAGAGAGAGTCAATAGTAGAGATGGGGGATGTATTTTTTGTTGGGTTTATGTGGCCTTTAAAGGCCCTATGAGTGCGTAATGAAAAACATTTATTATAGTTGAACTTAAACTCAACGGGAGTGTGGTTCCTCGGGGACCGTACTAAGCAAATGATGTTTGCTAATACTGGATTGTACTTGACAATTTAGGCCAGTCGGTTGGAAAACCCATGATACTTAGGCGTAAAGAATAAACTGAGAAGAATTTTGGGTTATCCCTTGATGAGGTCCGAGCTTATGCCTGGATGAGTTAACTACGGGACTGTGTGACCCTTGTGTGATGATAAGCCTACAGAGACGGAGGCCAAATCCTCATCTATTATCCATCACACGGCATGCATATCGATAGATCATTCGAAAAACCCAGATATCCACCTTTGGGTGAAGCGTATGCATGTGCGAGAAATGCCCTTATGCACCATAGAGCTGTGGTCGCATCAGGTCGTGGTGACCTTGACCATTCTCTAGGGGTGGATCTGTAATCTACATACTAGGATTGCGACCCCTTGGCTCATTGGCCAGACTTTGGTGACCCGCTAATGAGCCCCTGCTTGGACTATCGGTCATGGGAAACACTAAGTCTGTTCAATAAAGCAAGTGTGGTATGTAGTCCATAGTTGAAGGTGGAGTACCCCATTATTGCAGATTGAATTCCTAAACCATGTGGATCAATTTCCCACCAAATTAATTTAATTGTATTCATTTTATTATAAAAATTATTTTAGATTTTTTATTTGATTTTTTATGAATCATTTAATATTTTATTTATGATTTTTGGACTTCTAAAAATGAAATAATTGATTTTACAAAGTTATAAAATTCAAATAATGTTTTAAAATTATTTTGTAAAATCTCATGGAGACTCATAGTGCACATGGGCCCACCATGTGAGTGGGTGGGGCCCACATGTGCCACATATGGGTGGAAGGCCCTACCCCTTGCATGCTTCCTTCTCATTGCTTTGAAATCAAGAAATCTATTTTTGGTCAGTATATCTTGATGCATGTGGTCAAATTGAAATATGGCATATTTTGACCATATCTTATCTAATTGAGATAGCAAATATTTACTTGATATCTTTTGAAATATTCTTATGTAATATATGATCTGGATTATGCAATTTTATGAAATGCATGATATTTTAATAGATTTAATTTATTTAAATATATTGATGGGAAAATGGTTTAAAGAAAATGGAATAATGGCCCATGTACATTCCATAATGTTGATGGCCCATCTATGGAATAGATGGCTCAGATTTCTCATCCCACAAATTACCCTGATTAATGGTCCATAATAAATAACAGGAAAGAGGCAAACTGTGAGAAACTCTAATAAACCCTAAACTTAACTTTGTACTATAAATAGGGGTGTATCCTCCCCTATTCTCGACACCTTCTTTCTCCCACAACTCTCTCTAATCTCTCTCCTCAGGGTTTCTCTCTCTAACCCTCTCTCTCTCCTAAAGACCCATAAGGGGCACGCCCCAACCCTAGGCCTCCTACTCTCTCTCTCGCTCTCGCTCTACTTAAAGATACTAAAGGTTGAAAAATTAAGGTTAAGCCTAAATTATTTTTGGGGTTAGGATTTTGTAGCGATTTAAGAGTGCTTATTCAGTTTGATCGAAATTGGCTTTCCCAGTTCGAGATTGAATCTAGATTGTTGATCCCACGCCATCGGATATTGGTGACTCGGTGTGGGGTGTAATAAGCCCGGTTGAGGTAATCTTCGACATCTTCTTTTATTTCATACAAATTTATTTTATTATCAAGCGTAGTGTTTAGTTGTATAAAAGACATCAAGTGGTTGAGTTTTATTTTATTGTTAAGTTGTCTTTATTTTGAAATATTTATTGATTGTAATAAGACCATCTGTAAGTGATCTTTTTGCCAAAGAAAAAGGGGTGATTAAAATTTCTTTTTAAAAAAAATTATATTCACCAGCAAAAGGTCACATAGGTCTTACTTTTATGGGCATCAGAGCTAGTTTTACTCGATTGCCATTAAGAGTCTTTTCTTATTTTTGCTTGAGAATAGAAAGATATGGCTGCATGTACCTCATCTCAGAGATCCTGAAAACTGAAAGGTTTGATGGGACCAACTATACTTTCTGAAAAAAAAAAAATCAAATATGTGCTCTATGAAGAAAACTTGCATGAGGTACTCTATGAGCACCGACCTCGTCGTCCAACTGATGACTCATCTTAAGAAATTAAAGATGAGTACGTCAATTGGAAGAGGAGGAACCTGATATGCAAGTACACTCTTTTATGTGTCATGACTGACTCATATGCTTCTAAGTATAAGTCAAACTATACTGCAACTGAGATTTTTGATAGACTTAAAAGAGAATATGTTGGACCCTCTCTCATAAAGTAAACCATGGCTATGACGAGGTATAATGAGTTAAAAATGATAGAAGGTACCAAGTTTACAGATCATGTGCACGTCTTTCGTGCGCTAGTCACAGACCTAAAAGATACATGCACGAAACCCAATGAATCTATGCAAGTGATTTATCTCATGAATTCACTTTTTAATTCATGGGAGACCTTCATATCTTCCATCTCGACTAGAAGGAAGGCACCAAAATTGGAGGAGCTAATCACTACAATCAAAGCAGAAGAAGAGAGGAAAAATTCAATGCAAGCACTCACAACAACTCCAAGGGAAGCCGTGCATATGGTAAAATCTCCACCTTCTTTTAAATTTAATAAAAGAAAGGGAATAAATTAGTTTGGGAATATAAGAGATTTCAAAAGTAGAGATTTTGGAAATAAGGGAGCAAAAAGAGAAACTTGAACATGTTTTATTTGCAAGAAGGTGGGCCACATAGCTAATAGTTGTCGGTTCATCTGGAGGGACCAACAAGGAATTGGCATGTGTGGTCTTTGAGTCTATGTTGGCTGACCCCAAGGGAGTTTCTTGGTGTCTTGACTCGAGGGCTACGACCCATGTCACAAACATCAATGAAGGTTTATGTTCTTTAACTCCTATGAGGCCAGGGCCTTAACATATTTATATGGGAAAAAATCAGAACTTGGAGTTGGAGATTTTGAGGTTAAATTGAAGAGTGGGAGCATCATGATCCTAAAATAAGCACTTTATGCTCCTGATATAAGGAAGTGTTTGGTTTCGATTTGTAAGATGTCTATGGCTGGATTCACGATCACTTTCATTGGGGAGAAAGTGGTAGTCAATAAGGAAAAAATGTGATCATGATTGGACGAATTGTCGACGGGCTATTTACTATTTAAATAAAAGAGAACGTTGCTTATGTCTCGTCCCCTAATGAATTAAATGCTGCCTTATGGCATATGAGGTTAAGACACATTAATATCAAACGAATGGAAAGATTGAAAAATGATGACATTATTCAAAATTACAAGGGAGATTTATCGAAAGTGTGCGAATATTGTGTGCAAGGAAAATTAATAAGGAAAAAAACCACCAGAGAAAAAAGAGCTACTAGCGTATTGAAAATCATTCATAGTGACATATGTAGACCTATGAATGTGACCATCAAGAGTAGAAAAATATATTTCATCTCTTTTATAGATGACCACTCATGATATGGCCATATATACCTTATTCATACAAAATCAGAAGCCTTAGAAAAATTCAAAAAATATAAGGCCGAGGTAGAAAATCAAACCAAACTAAAAATCAAAGTCCTTAGAACCGATAGAGGGGAGAATATTCATCTGACCTTTCAAAGAACTCTACGTTGAAAATGGAATTATCCATCAATACACCATGCCTTATACTCCCGAACAAAATAGTGTAGCTGAGAGACGGAATATGACCTTAGTTGAAATGATAATGAGTATGATGAGACATACAAATCTCTTCTTAGACTTTTGGGGAGAAGCCGTGTTAACAACATACTACATCCTTAATTGGACTCCTAGAAAAGCTTATTCACTTACTCCTCGCGAAATTTTCACAGGTCGTACTCTTTCCCTTAATCACTTGAAAGTTTGGATTTACTCAGCCCATGTCCTTATCCCATACCAAAATAGAACCAAATTGTAATCCAAGACTGTCAAATCTATTTTCATTGATTACCCAAATCATGGTAAGGGGTATCGATTCTACAACCTTAAAACATGAGCGGTCATTGAGACCCGCGATACTCACTTCTTCGAGAAAGAATTCCTTGAAGCAAGGATGAGTAGAAAACAAACCGACTTCTTTGAGAAGGAAAAAAATAAGGATGTAGTTCAAGAACCTGAACCTGAAAATTCAAAACAATCCCAACCTGAACCTGAGCCCCCTAAAGATAGTGAACCGTTACCCGAACCAAAGCGAAGTAACCGAGCCAGTAGACCACATCTGTAGAACAATTTGTCTACCTTAGGGAACATTTTATTAGAGTTGGGAAAGATCCAGATTTTGAGCCTAAAACCTACCATGAAACCTTGTCCTGTCCTGAAAGGGAATACTAGATTTGAAGCCATGAAAGATGAGTATGCTTCAATTAACCAAAACCATGCGTGAGAATTAGTACCTCTACCTCGAAAACGTAAGGCAATTGGTTGTAAGTGGATTTTCAAAAAAAAGTTGAACTCTACAGGGAAAATAGAAAAATACAAAGTTATGTTGGTTGCAAATAGTTTCACCTAGAAATAAGGGATAGATTATGAGGAAAAATTTTCTCCTGCTGTCAAATTTTCATCAATCTGAATCCTTATAACTATAACAGCCCTCATTTTGACTTTGAGGTTTTTCAAATGGATGTCAAAATAGGATTTCTAAATAGGGACTTAGAATAATAAATTTACATGATCCAACCTGAGGCATTTGAGGAGAAAGGGAAAGAGAACCTAGTATGCAAACTTAATAAACCCCTTTATGGTTTGAAACAAGCATCGCGACAGTGGTACATAAAATTCCAAGCGACCCTTGCTATTACAAGGTTCTCTATAAATAATGAGGATTATTGCATATATCAAAAGGTCAGTGGGAGTGATGCGGTCTTTATATCGTTATATGTGGATGATATGCTAATTGTTAATAGCTCAATTGCCCTAATAGTAGAGACGAAAAATTTTCTTGCACAACACTTCGATATGAATAATCTTAGAGAAGCTTCATATGTGTTAAGCATCAAGATAATAAGAGAAGACTAACCAACTTTCCCAGGAACCTATTGTAAGAGGATACTAAAAACGTTTGATATGAGTATGTGTAAGCCCATGTCTACCCCAATTGACAAAAAGATGAAGCTTAATAATAAAATATGTCCTACCGAAGACATGGATATAAGAGCAATGAAGAGAGTGTCATACATGAGCGCAGTTGGGTCCCTTACGTATGTCATGACTGGAATAAGGCCTGACTTGTCCTTCATCATGAGTCTGATGAGCCGTTTCCAAAGCAATTCAGGAGAGGAGCATTGAAAAGCAGTAAAAAGAATTCTCAGATATTTAAAGGGAACCATGAACTATGCGCTCACATATAAAGGAGGAACTGAAATAACAATAAAGAGATATTCAGATGTAAGCTATATCGCGGATCTAGATAATGTGAATTCTACATCTGGGTATGTGTTTATGCTTGGAGGGGGTACGGTTTCTTGGAAGTCAAAAAAACAAGATATAGTGGCATTATTCACCATGGAATCCGAGTATGTGGCATGCTGTCTTGCAGCCAAGGATGCCATGTGGATTAAGAAGTTTCTTAATCAACTTAATTTTCATCCTTTATATTGTGAGGCAATGCGGATTTTCTGTGACAACACGGTAGTTATTTGTTTCTCTAAGGACCTTAATTTTACAAGAATTCCAAGCATATAAAGCCATACTTCTATCACCTGAGAAATAATGTGAGATTCAAAGAGAGCAAGATCCACTACATATCTATAGATTTGATGATTGCAGACCCTCTGACTAAGGGAGTTGTCCCTAATATTTTTATAAGACATGTGAAAAGATGAGGATGAGAGAAAGTGGGGAAGAGAATGTAAGGCCTTCAAAGGCCAAGTGGGAGATGTTGGGTTTTTGTGACATTTAAAGGCCTTATAAGTGTGTAATGAAAAATATTTATTGTAGTGGAACATAAACTCAACGGGAGTGTGGTCTCTCGGGGACCATACTAAGCAAATGATGTTTCCTACTGTGCTTGACGATCTAAGCCAGTTGGTTGGAAAACCCAAGACCTGGGTATAAAGAATAAATCGAGAATGGTTCGGGGTTATCCCTTGATGAGGTCGGAGCTTGTGCCTGGATGAGTGAGCCGAGAAACTGTGTGACCCTTGTGTGTGATGGTAGGCCTACAGAGACGGGGACCAAAACCTCATCTATGATCCATCACACGGCATGCATATCGATAGATCGTTCGAAAAAGCCAGATATCCACCGTTGGGTGAAGTGTATGCATGTGCGAGAGATACTCCTATGCACCACAGAGCTGTGGACGCATCAGGTTGTGGTGACATTGACTGGTCTCTAGGGGAGGACCTATAATCCACAAACTAGGATTGCGACCCATTGGTTCTTCGACTAGACTTTGGTAACCCGCTAATGAGCCACTGCTTGGACCGTGGGTCATGGGAAACACTAGGTCGATTCGAGAAAGTAAGTGTGGTCTGTAGTCCATAGTTGAAGGTGAAGTACCTCATTATTGTAGATTGAATTTCCAAACCATATGGATCTATTTCCCATCAAATTAATTTGATTGTGTTCATTTTATTATAGAAATTATTTTAGATTTATTATTTGATTTTTATGAATCTTTTAATATTTTATTTTTGATTTTTGGACTTATAAAAATTAAGTAATTGATTTTACAAAGTTATAAAATTCAAATAATATTTTAAAATTATTTTGTAAAATCTCATGGGGGCCCATAGTGCACATGGGCCCACCATGTGACGAGTGGGTAGGGCCCACATATGCCACATATAGGTGGCACCCCCCCACCCCTTGCATGCTTTCTTCTCGTTGCTTTGAAATCAAGAAATCTATTTTTTGTAAGGATATATTGATGCATGTGGTCAAATTGAAATATGGTATATTTTGACTATATCTTATCTAATTGAGATAGCAAATATTAACTTGATATCTTTTGAAATATTCTTATGGAATATATGACATGGATTATGCAATTTTATAGAATGCATGATATTTGAATAGATTTAATTTATTTAAATATATTGATGGGAAAATGGTTTAAAGAAAATGGAATAATGGTCCATGCACATTCCATAATGTTGATGGCCCATCTATGGAATAGATGGCTCAGATTTCTCATCCCACAAATTACCCTGATCAATGGTCCATAATAAATAACATGAAAGAGACAAACTGTGAGAAACTCTAAGAAACCCTAAACCTAACTTTATACTATAAATAGGGGTGTACCCTCCCCTATTCTCGACACCTTCTTTCTCCCACAACTCTCTCTCATCTCTCTCCTTAGGGTTTCTCTCTCTAACCCCCTCTCTCTCTCTCTCCTAAAGACCCATAGGGGCATCGCCCCAACCTAAGCCTCCTACTCTCTCTCTCTCTCTCTCTCTCTCTCTCTCTCTCTCTCTCTCTCTCTCGATCTAAAGATACTAAGAGCTGGGAAATTAAGGTTAAGCCTAAATTATTTTTGGAGTTAGGGTTTTGTAGAGATTTAAGGGTGCTTACTCAATTTGATCGAAATTGGCTTTCTCCGTTCGAGATTAAAGCTAGACCGCTGATCCCACGCCATCGGATGTAAGTGACTCAGTGTGGGGTGTAATAAGCCCGATTGTGGTAATCTCCAGGATCTTCTTTTATTTCATGCAAATTTATTTTTATTCTCAAGTGTAGTGTTTAGTTGTATAAATGACATCAAGTGGTTGAGTTTTATTTTATTGTTAAGCTGCCTTTATTTTGAAATATTTATTGATTGTCATAAGACTATCTGTAAGTGATCTTTTTGTCAAAAGAAAAGGGGGTGATTTAAAAAAAAAAAATTTATTTATTTCAAACCCAAAGAAAACTGTGGGTTCAAAACCTCGGTAGAGCAAGGCCCAATGCCCTATTATCTAAGAGAAAAAGATTTCTTAGAGAGAGGAAATTAGGAGAGAGAGAGAGAGAGAGAGGGAGTCACGGGTGAATGCAAGTGGTCACATGTGGATGGCAATGGTCACCAAGGTGGATCTTAGCAGCTACTAACAAAGAGAAAATAGAGAGAGAGCAGAGAAAATAGAGAGTAGAGAGAGCTTAGAGAGGTATGAGAGAGATCGAGAGACAGACAGAGAGAGAGAGAGAGAATAGGGAGAGAGTAGAGATCGCGAGAGTAGAGAGATCAGTGGGAAAGTAAAGAGAGAGATCTGAGAGAACGTAGAGGGGAGATTGAGTGACTGTTTCAGAAAGACCAAAGAAAGAGAATGGCAGAGTGGTTGTTTTAGTAGAGAGAGAGAGAGAGAGACAAAGATATGTTGTAGGGTGGGAGAGAGAGAGAACTTCAGAAAGAGGTAGATCACAGCATGAGAGAAAGCTTGCCAGGCTCACAGTGAACTTCTTGGCTGAGGTACTCACATCAAGAGAGACATGAACTTCAGAGAGAGGCAAACCATAGAGAGAGGCAGATCACAATGTGAGAGAATAATCTATGATTGGTACGGACTGTTGCAGCAACACCTTTAAAACCATGGAGACTGAAAGAAGAGATTTGTTGATAAAGCATAGGGCAGCCAAGAGAGAGTAGAGGGGAGATCGGACTCAAGAGAGCAGAGAACCACGCTCTGATACCATGTGATAAATAACCTTTCTGACGAATAAGCTTTCTCTGTATTCAATTAATTGAATTAGACTATTATACAATTCTAGATTTATACTGAGAGTACATGCAATGCTTGCTAACTCTATAAGATACAATTTCTATATGGGTGTAGGATACAATTAGGCATTGACAGATTTTTATATCCATAATTTGCAGTATGCATATCTATTGTAGTTGCCATATCTGTTCACATGAGGGAGAGGGAGGAGAGAGAGATGTGATCTTTTCTCTATTATCAAGGACTCTCATTATTATTTTCATGTGTATTATTATTATTTTCGACCATAATTTGTGTAAACATCTTTAACAAAACCTTTTTTTTGTTTTTTAAAATAATTGTGTATCTCAAAATAATAGGTAGAATTAGAAGAAAAGTAACCCAATGAGAAAAAAATAATTATCCGTTTAACCCATAGTGTCCTTATAAAAACAAGAGAGAGATTCAATGATACTACAAATCGAGATAGCTAGAAATTCAGTATAACATTCAAATTTGCTTAAGCATTTTGTTTTTTTTTAGGGTTTTGTTAGGGGGCTCATACTATGGAGTAATTTATTATTATACTTAAAAAATTTTGGACACCTATTCATCTGTTTTGTATATGGAGCATTTTTTTAATAAGGATATTTTTGGTCATTAGGATGGTAGGACGTCATCTACATGGGGTGTAACATCATCTACATGGAGCACACTAGTGGCATTTAAATATTCTATGTGGATGATGTCATACCCCATGTAGATGACGTCACACCCATCCTTAAAAAAAAAAATACCCTTACTAAAAAAAGCTCTATGTACAAAACAAGCGTGTATAAGTATCTAAATTTTGTTGAGTAAAATAGTGTGAGCACCCTAACATAACCCCTTTTTTTATTCATAGAGAAGTCGGATTAATTATATTTTTTATTCCATTGGTGTATACAACATAGCATTTTGGATAGACTACTATTTTATATATTTGGGTCTTTGCGTTTTCTTTTAATTAACTGCAATCCTATATTGAGAGTATTTTTTTTTGGAAAAATAATCCTATACATTGTTTCACAGTTTTTGTAATTTTTTAATTAGTTCTTGTGTTTAGTATTATTGTTGTTGTTTCATTTTATGCTCCCAATAAATTTTGTGTTGTGAAAACAAAGTAACCATTGTTGTTGGATTTATTGAAAGTTTCAACAAAAAATTGTTTAGTACTACTCTCATGACACTAGTACGACAATAAAATTATTGTTTAATGACTTGGATATATATCTATACAATAGCTACAAATCATAATCCTATATTGTGTCATCTTTACATATCTGATTTTTTACTATGTTTTTTTAAACCAAATCCAAAATATTCATGATCCTCTAACTTACCTTATTTTTTGGCAATTTATATTTTTTATCCTATTTTTTCCTCTGACTTTTTTAAATGAAATGGATTTACTACTGATGTTTAGGTTTGCCGATATTTTATTGTTCTCCAACTTGCTAACTATGGTGTGTATTTAGTGAACCTAACTTTACGGTTCCAAAAAGGATGTGGATTATAAAATAAAAAATAAATGAGAATGTGGACCTCAAAACCTTTTAATTGTTCATTCGTACTACACAAACTGCCTGCTCAAAAAACAATCTGCAAGGTGATCAATGGTGCACGCGGCATACACTTTTGGGGCTGCAAACGAAGGGTAGGATAGGGTCTGTCATGTCAGGTCCTGATAAAAATAAAAATAAAAATAAAAAATATATATACATATAAAGAGACCATTTACTTTTATTATAAAGATATTTCAATCACTATTGTCCCTTGAATTTTAAATAGGATAGTTGTGAATTTGTCATTAACTAGACTCAAACTTCAAAAAAACTTATCGAAAACCTTGTAGCAAGCCCTGAGCCATCCAATTTCACCTCTAATAGCGTGTAGCATCCAATTTCACCTCTAATAGCTTGTAGCAATTGTAATATCTTTGTAACAAAGATACACGGTCTTGTAGTATACAATCCCCAAAAGAAATATCTTGGATAGAGTTACAAGTATTGTTTTTATTTTATCAATCAATGGAGGGCATTTATTGCAATTCCAAATGTTCCAACTTTTCAATTTTCAAAACTTTTTGTTTTTAAATATAGAACTCACTTGACATTTTGAGAGAATATGTACAGTAAAGCACACCAAAACAAATTATTTCAAAAATTAGAACAACAAAAATGACCAAGGTACCCCCCTACCTACATTTTTAAGTGCATTTCAGTCATTTTATTTTTTATAATTGTTTGTTGAAAAAAAGATGTATACCCCCACTATAATCATACTCTCAAAGAACCCTCCACTCTATAGAAAGCTCATGGACCCCTCTAAATTAAAAAAAAAAAAACATTTAACTTCCTCTGCACCTAAACTATAGCTATAATATATGATATTTAATATTTATCACTGAAATATATTTATCATTGGAAAATATTTTTAATAAAACATGGCCTTAGAGATTATTGAATTTATCCTTACAATTGAATACTTTTATTAAATAATCATATTTAAAAAAAACTATGAAAGAAAGAAATAATTCAGATATATTATTTGTGATAAAATAAAATTAGTGGGATACCAAAAAATTGTAAATGCTATTTTAATTAGAGGAATCTTTAAAATTGAACATTGTATTAAAGAATGATAATTAATACATTATTTTAAAAATATTTAATTAACACGTATCCATTTGGCACAAATTAGAACATAAATGATTAAATAATTCAAATTGTATAAATAAAAGTGATAGAGTATTGTTCTCCAATTTCGCTGTAGATTTTAGAAGTTGTAAAAAGAAATGAAAAGAAAAAAACAGAAAATACCAAAAAAAAATTTAAAAAAATTATATTATTTTTAAAATATATATTTTTACATAAAATAAAATATTTACTGACATGTTATAATTTGAATTATGTCGTCTTATATTATTTTTTGATTTTTATAAAACAAATCTTTTTCGTCAAGAAATAATCTATTTACTAATATATCATAATTTACATTATTTTAATTACAAAATTACTTTAAAATGATTTATTCGTATTAAAATTATTCTTTTAGATATTATGTTATGATTTACCAAAAAAGAATTATAAGTTTACTAATATATTATAATTTCAATGCTAAATTCGTGAATATATTTATAAAAAATATAAATCACGGTTTTGAACTTCTATATAGATGGCAAATCATGCCCAATTGTGATGCCGTATGCCTTTAAAGAAATATTATTTGTAACTCCTATTTCCTTTGCAATTTGATGGGAATCAAGGAAAATTGAAATGTCAACATGCTTAGCATACACACATAAAGGTATGGTTTCAGGAAAATAAAGTTTAGGGATGTAGTCATAGTATGCATCTACGCTCATAAAGAATTCTCCTTTTTTATCAACAATTTAACAAGTTTGTCATTTTTCAACCATTCCAACTCAAGTGAAGGATTAGGGAAAAATTTATTCATTAAAAATTCTTTAAAAAACTTTTGTTGGGGAATAGAAATTGAAAAAAATACTAATTCATTACTAGCTGCCGATGTAAATTATGTAATTTACTTGTGTAGAGAAAAGCATCAAAATTATCTGTAGTAGACTTAAAATTTAAAAATATTCATTACTATTTAATTAACCTAAAACTGAAAATAATGCATTTTTAGGAGCATAAATTGTTAGGATTGGGTATTAGAGAGAGAAAGAGAGACCACATTGGCATATACAAAAAAAGTCATATAGAGTAAACCAAAATATTAAGCAGACTAATTAGAATTTATTTCTAATCATATTATTCGTATTTCAACCCCAAAAAAAACCAAAAATTTCATGCATACACTGGCTCAACATCACATGACATTAGAGAAAAGAGAAGGTAAATAAAATATCCAAACACCATAATAACCAAATAAAATTCAAAGCAACAAATCTTTTTCGCAAGAAATGATCTATTTA
The DNA here is from genome assembly GCF_000471905.2 of Amborella trichopoda. Next base: position 902,860 of record NW_006499897.1, on the reverse strand, counting down.
CTAATATATCATAATTTAGATTATATTAATTACAAAAATACTTAAGAATATTATTTATTTGTATTAATATATTTTTTTTAGATAGTATGTTAGGGTTTACCCAAAAAATAATAAGTTTACTAATATATTATAATTTCAGTGCTAAATTAGTAAATATCTATACTACATTATTAAGCAAGAGTTAAGGGGTGCGCACGTGGTGCGAAAATAATAAGGTACCTTAATGTTATAGAGGTTGTAGGACATAGTCCCCATGTTTAGGGGAAGAGAGAGACAAAAAAATTGTGCGTTTAGAGTAGAGATTTTAAAAAGAGAGAGAGATAGAAATGAGAGATTTTAAGAAGAGAGAGATATTGTTTCCATATCTTATTCAGAAATATGAGAACTTTTTTTATCCACCCATTACTTAAAATTTGTACGTGAAGAGTAGAGAAAAGAGGATATCCACCCTTTCCTAATATTTTATGCGCGAAGAGTATATATTTTAGGAAGAGAGAGAAAAAGTATATATTTTAGGAAGAGAGAGAGACATTTTTTTAATATCTTAATTTGTAAAATAGGAGATTTTTCCCCTATATTTTAGTTCAAACTTCTTAAATCCCAAACTCAAAGTCAAAAGAAATATATGTATATATATCTAATATTGTTTTCAAATCCAAGAGAGTTCCCCATCCAAGTATGATAACCTTTTGTTTCCCCATCCAAGCATGACAACATCTCTCAATGCATGCTGCATGCACGCTCCAGTCTCTCTTTATCTCTTTTTCTTATTAGTTGGGGTTTCGATGTTATAGAAGTTAGAAAACCCTAAAATGACATTTCATTTAGTATTATGTGCTTAATTATGGAAATAAAAAGAAATATTGGTACCTATTTTTCTACATTTAAATTTTGCTATTGCAATAATCGTTAGGTTCAATGAAGCTTAACAAACTTCAAATTGAAGGTACGTTGTAGGAATTCTTGTTATTTTATTTTTTTTGTTATCTTTATTTGTATTTTTAGGTGTTTATATTGAAGGTAATCATAGTAATTCTTTTTATTTATCTATTGCATCACCTTTGTTTGTTTTTTTTTTAAGGTGTTCTTTGTATTTTTTAGGTGTTTACATTGAAAGTTAGTCTTAGTATTTCTTTTATTTATTTATTGTATTATCTTTGTTTGTATTTTTTTTTAAGGTGTTCTTTCCCTTTTATGAAAATTGAGAAACACATTAATCTTTAAAGGTAAGAGAAATCTTGCCTTTCCCAAGGTACTCAATTATTATTATTATTAAATTTCATAAGTACTTGCTTTGAATTAATTTATACATGGTCTTATTTTACAAATGTTCTATTTGAAGTAAAAAATAATAAACAAAAGTTACAAGCAATGAAAATAATTACAAATTTTTACTCTACTTCACAACAATAGTGAGTTTTTTGATAAACTAATATTTCACAAGGTGTTTCTACACCAATGACAAATACTATTCCTTCATCATCAAACCAATTCTCAAATGACAATAATTTTTTCCAGTAAGAGAGAATAGATCCTCATGTAATATTGACAATGACAATTGTACGAACTCAAAATCATTGTTGTTCTATACAAATTTTCCTCACATATTTTTTAAAGGAAAAATTGTAACAAATTATAAATTTTTATTACTTTTTCGTTTTAATTATAACTATTTCATATTATTGTAGTTAAAAATTTCTTATTATCTAGTGACTCATGATTAATCAAATTTTTTATTAATAGATCTCTTTGATAATTGAATATTTAGTTAAGTTGTTATAAGTAATTGCAAGTGTGCAACGCAAGTAATTCAACTAGTATTTATAAAATAAAATAAATCAAGGTTTTCATCATCTATGGAGATACGAAATCATGCCCAATTGTCATGCCTTACGCCTTTGAAGAAATATTATTTGTAGCTCCTATTTCCTTTGCAATATGATGGGAATCAAGAAAAATTGAAATGTCAACATACTTAGCACACACACATATAGAAGTATAGTTTAAGGAAAATAAAGTTTAGAGATGTACTCATAGTATGCATCTATGCTCATAAAGAATTTTATATTTTATTAATAATTTAACAGTTTGTCATTTTTCAACCATTCCAACTCAAGTGAAGGATTGGGGAAAAAATTATTCATTAAAAATTATGTAGAAGAATTATTGCAAGGAAATAGAAAATTGATAAAAAAATATTACTAAGCTCACCTCTAGCTGCCAATATAAATTATGGAATTTGTCTGTATAGAGAAAAGCGTCAAAGTTAAATGTAGTAGACCTAAAATTTAAAAATAATTCATTACTACTTAATTAACCTAAAACTGAAAATAATACATTTTTAGAATAAGTTAGAAGCACAAATTATTAGGGTTGGGTATTAAAGAGAAAGAGACCACATTGGCAAATACAAAAATAAATCTTATAGAGCAAACCAAAATATTAGGCAGTCTAAATAGAATTTTTTTCTAATCATATTATTCGTATTTTAAACAAAAAAAAAACAAAAAACCAAAAAATTTCAAGCATAGACTGGCTTAACATCACAAGACATTAGAGAAAAGAGAAAAAAATAAAATATCCAAACACAACAATAACCAAAGTAAATTTAAAGCAACATACCCATATTTGATGGAAAGAGCGTGAGAGGGGAGAAATGTGGACGCACTCAACTAAGAGGATGAGAAAGACAAATGGTAGAGAGAGATAGAGAAATCATGGAGGGAGAGAGTGCTGGGAAAACCTTAGAGAGCGAGAGGAGAGAAATTTAAATAAAAGCATTTTAGCGAGATAATTTTTCAAAATGATAGAAATATCAGAAAATTTTAAATGTTTAGAAACCTTTAGTGTTAGTGGAAAAATGGGGTGGGAGAAAGAAAATAAGAAAATTTATAAAAAGAGATAAGTTATGAAATGTGGGGGAGAGAGGTAGAGAGATTTTAGGAATGTTGTGAGATCTTTTAAATAAGAGGGAAATAGAGAGGTAGAAAGATCTATTAGGAGAGAAAGAGGGAAATAGAGAGGTAGAAAGATCTATTAGGAGAGAGAGAGATGTGAATATGGGTGAGGAGAGAGATAAAAAACGTGGGGAGGGGGAGAGAGATAGAGACATTTTAAAATTGTTGTAATAAAAATTTTAAAATAAGAGAGAGAGGAGGAAAGATTTATTAAGAAAGAGAGAGAAAAAAAGGTGGAAAGATTTTTAGGAAAGTTGATTTATTAGGAAAGAGAGAATAGAGTTACATGAGAATATTGGTGACGAGAGAGAAGAGAAAAAAAAAGGTTGGGGGAGAGATTTATTAAAAGAGAAATTTTAATAAAGTTGATTTATTAAGAGAGAGATGAGATACATGAGAATATTGGTGAAGAAAGAGAAGAGAGAGAAAAAAGTGGTGGGGGGAGAGAGATTTATTACGAAAGAGACAATAGGGACACGTAGTACAAGAATAGAGATGGTGAGTAGAGAGAAGAGTGAAAAACATGAAGATGGTGAGCAAAGTAGGAGTATTTTAAAAAAGTTATAATAAAAACTTTTAAATAAGACAGAGGTGGAAAGATTTATTTGGAAAGAGAGAGAAAAGGGTAAAAAGATTTTAAAAAAGTTGATTTATTAGGAAAGAGAGAGAGACGCGAGAATATAAGGGGCCGTTTGGAAACTTGGAAATATATTGTCTGTAAATGGATTGTTATTATTTAGGTAGTATTTAGATGCAACATGGGAAATATATTGTTATTGTTTGGCTATGTCAGGAAGAAATATAGAAAATGCATTACCAACATTTTATCAGCACGTGCCTATAAATTATCATTTCTTTCTTTTTTGTCACAAAATTCCACAAAAATACAGAATTATCATTTTTTTCTTTTTTGTCGCAAAATTCCACTAAAGTACTGAATTAATATCATCATCACATCATTCCAAACAAATTTCTAATAATAACATTATCACCATTTCAAAAAGATTTTCTAATAATAACTTGTACCATCTTACCATCATGACACTATTTCCTACTTATTTTAAGTGCCTTTGGCACTTATATGCAATCATATGTTTTCTAAGATAACATTGGTTTCAATATGATAAGTCATTGGAACAATATAATTGGAATAACATGATTTTATTATGATACGCTTTATTTTTATTTATTTTTTATAGAAGTCTTTCAAATGTCTCTCTATATAATTTCAAATAAACAATAAATTTAAGATACTAAATTCAAAATCCGTAGGGCATGAGTTAAAAAATGGGAAGCAGTTTGATTAGTAGACTAGAATGATTGGTAATTGCGGTATAAAATTTTAAGATATTGGAGGAAGGGATTTGAGGAGACTAAAGATGTATGTTATTTCAATTAAGATTTTAGTAATGTCGATTATGTTGTCTAAAATTTTTTATTATAATTGTGTTGTGTAATTTATCATTGATTTTTATCTTTATAATTTTTGTTTTTATATGACACTGATGCATTCAAATGAGGGGACGAGCTTAAAAAATGAGGGATAATATTATGTTGTATAAAATTTTTTATTATGATTATGTTGTGTAATTTATCATTGATTACTGATTTTTATTTTTATTATTTTTGTTTTTATACGACACCTGATGCCCTTCGGATAAATGACGAGCTTAAAAAAGGAGGGATCTCCTAGTTATTATGAAGAGAGAGGGTTTAGAAGATTTTTTTAATCAGGAATAGGGTAGGCAAAAAGGGCACCTAAATATCTTTCCATTTCTTTACGATTAAGTGTACCTAAAAAGTGGAAATGCCATATTTACACTTAAACAGTGGAAATACCATATTTCCTTGTAATCTATCGTCATGTAATAGATTTCCAAGTACCCAAAGGGTCCCTAAGTGAAGAGAGAGAAGAGAGATAAAAACGTTGAGAGAGATATTTTTTAAAAAAGATAAAATATGAGAGAAATTAAAAAAAAATGATTTATTAAGAGAGAGATGAGGTACATACGAATATTGGTGAACAAAGAGAAGAGAGAGAAAAACATGATGGAGGGAGAAATTTATAAGGAAAGAGAAAATAAGGACACGTATCACAAGAATAGGGATGGCGTTGCTCTAGCTTAATGTATAATAAAAAAGGTTTATATAAAGTTACAACCTTAAAATGTAGAATTAAAGATGCACCTCAAAAATCCATCACACAATATCGTTTGGATGTTAGAAAACCCTCTAATTGATCGTCTCGACATTGAGATGTATGAATATGAAAAGAAAAAAAGATTTTGAGTATGCAAAATAGTGTATCTTGCAACACATTATCTGGACCGTCCATTTTCAAGCTTTTCATGTGTTTATTGATCTACTTGATTTGAACCATTTTTAGAGTTTAAAATTTTATAATTAGAAATAAAAATAGATTCTCAAGCCATCCTAAAAAAAATTGATATCAAAATTACATTTATGATAAAATTTAGAGATGCATCTAAATTGGGTTGTTTAAGATTGCAACCTTATGTAAACCACACCCATATATAATAGATGGATATTTATCTTTTTTATTTTATCCATCAACACTTTAAAAAAGCTCATTATTTCTTTCTCTTTCTTCTTCATCATAACATCTTCCTCTTTTTGTCTCTCTCATTGAATCCTCATGTCTCTCTCATCTTAAAGATCTCAGCCTCATGTCTCTCTCGAACCCACCCTTACCGTTATTTCACCCTCTCTCTAAAGTCTAAATCATGGCTCTCTTTCTAGTCAGATTCCAACAATCAATCCCTTTCTTTGTTCAGGGTAAAGATTAGGGTATTTCTCTCTCTTCGCTTACAAAGAAGATGGTTGCCAATGGAGAATCAAGGGAAAACAAATGATCTCTCTTGAGAAATTGGGTGTGTTCAAATGATCAAACCCTAAATAGCTGTGTTGCAGGCAGACCATATCATCCAACTACTTCGCAGTACACCACCTGATTCAGTGATTAATATCACAAGTTCACAACTTCTTGTATTCCTTTTAATAACACGTCAAGCTCAACTCAAAAAACCTAAAAATCTTTAGGAGGCGCTGTCCTCGATTGTTCGCTCTTCCCTTGCCTTGGCATCATTGGACTCTGAAATACCGGTTTATCACTTAGAGCAACAACTCACACAAAACTCGACATGACAAGGGAGGCAATCAATATAGTAGTCATGCAAATCCTCATGAACAACCCTAAACTCAGGATAACTTGATTATAATCTCTCTCTCTCATATCTAATGGCCATTGGGGTACAATGGCGTTTTTCTTTGGAAGGAGGAGAGATAACTCAGGTTATCTCTCTTCCTACGCAACCAAACATACTATGTACATAATAAAGTAATATTAATTTTTAAATTAACACTTTTTTTATCAGAACAATTTTTAAATGATCTATCCAAACTGGCCCCTAAAAAAAATTGAAGTAAATTATACGACATCAATCCAAATTATCATAACTTGAGGATCCCAAATTCGGTCGCCCATCATGCCTTTGGGCTGGTCATAACAAATAATAATTAAAATATTATATATATATAAAAAAAAGGGTTGAAAATCTTTATGATGCCACTGAAGGGGTCAAAAGGTTATAAATTACACTTGAGGGCATATTTATAAGTTTTTATATCAATCAGGTAAGTCTTTAAAAATATTGAAAATTTCTCAAGTTGCTCCTATTCGGTCGGTATCGAGAAGCCGGAATAATTAGGGATACATTAGTAATTTTACCCACAATTATCATTGGATATAGGCTTATTTAGGGGTAAAATTACTAAAGTAACCTTAATTATTCCGACTTCCCAATGCCAAATAGGAACAACTAGAGAACTTTTCAAGTTTTTTTTATGACATATAAAAATTTAAATACATACCTTCATGTGTAATTTGTTATTTTTTTACCCCTTTAACGATACTAGTAAAATGCATGTGTGGTGCACGTCTTGCAATAAAAACTGGTTTATAAAAAATTACTCTCTCTCTCTCAATGTCAGCATTTTTTTGGGGTTCTACGATTGCCTGGTTGTTGCATTCAAGCTGCTTTCAACTTCAATGCAAATAATGGAGAGACATTGATTAGGTGAAGAAGTAAATGCGCGCTAAGAATTGGTCATATGGTGCCCTCTAGTTTTGATTCACCATAAAGATCTGCAGAGCGAGCTGAGCTCTTCCTTGATTTTGATCGATGAAGTGCCGAGTTAGTCAACGGCTCGTGCAATGATCAGTTATGGAAGGAAACGGGGTTGTTGGCTGAAAAATATGGACAACCGCGTAATGATGTAAAGTAGTCCCCGCGCGAAAGGAAACAGGGTTGTTGCCTCTAAAAGACGGACCATCGCGTAATAATGTGAAGTAGTCCCCTCGAAGCTTTTGGGAAGAGAGGTAGTCTTCCCATACACCAGAGATGAGAGTGCGGCTTTCCAATATGATGAGAAGCAAGTCCAAAAATAGGGCCCCGCAGTGGCTAAGGCTATGGGCCTTGAAGGGTACCATACCTCTCTCTCTCTCTCCT
>NW_006499897.1:874501-895274 GCF_000471905.2 Amborella trichopoda | reverse complement strand
CTACTATAGTAGTAGTAGAAGACGACGTACGAAACTAAGGTACCGGCCGACGACGTGAGTACGTATGTCGTCGTAGGTACGACTACTCTCTCTCTCTCTCTCTCTCTCTCTCTCTCTCTCTCATGGGCCAAAGCAATCTTTATCGTGTAATTGACATGGTGCTTGATCATAATTATATCTCTCTCTCTCTCTCTCTCATGGGCCTAAGTAATCTTTATCGTGTAATTGTAATTGACATGGTGGTTGATCCTAATTATATCGAGTGGCATTTGGGTGGGGTTGAGAATTTTCGGTTCGGGTTTGGATCCACTTAGATTTAAATCTAGATCCAAATAATATGCATGAGATCCAAATTTGAATCTGATCGGATCTAGAATGTTCAAATCCAGATTGGGATCTGAAAACTATATACATAGGATACAGATTAAGTCTTCTAAAATTTTAAAAAATTACATATAAGTTAATGGAGTAATGATCCTATAGGTCCCTCCCCCACCCATGTGTGTAGGACTCCAATGAATCACCATTAAAGTTGACAATGATTTCTAAAAAATTCTTACATGAGCGTGGGACTTGATTTTTCCATAGATCTGTGTTAAATTTAATGACGTCATTTGGGATCCTACACACATGGGTTGGGGAGGGTCCTAGATCATTTTTCAAATTAATAAGTACAAAACTATATATATAAAATAATATATATACCAAAAAATAGTGCCCTGCAGGTTCTTGCCCATGAATCCATTGGTGGATCGTTAATGCTCTCGGCCTTCAAGGGTATCATACATCTCTACGTTCTTGCTCATGAATCCGCTCGTGGATGGCTAAGGCTCTAGGCCTTCAAGGGTATCATAATCTCTCTCTTTCTCTCTAAAATGGGCCAAAGCAATCTTTATCATTTAATCAACATGGTGATTCATTATAATTATATCAAGTGGCATTCGAGTAGGGTTGAGAATTTCTTGGTTTGGGTCAGGATCTATCTAAATCTAGATCTGAATACTATACATGGGATTTGAATCCAGATTTGATTGGATCCAAAATGTTCAGATCTAAATTCGGATTACGATTAGGTCTTCTAATTTTTTTTACAAAAATATTTGATGTTAAAAGTATTTACATATTTTTCTTGAAAAAATATTTACGCACGACCAAACGTGCCGTTGGAGAAAAGCCCACTCCCACTCACACACAAATTTCCAGGAAAAAGCATGACTTCCAAAGCAAATACGTCTTCATGCCATGCCACAAGAAAGCATGACTTTCATAACCTCTTTGACTAAGCCACAAAGTAATAAAGATAAGAAAATTTAGAGAGAGAGAGAGAGAGAGGCGCTTAGTTGTTAGATTACGACCATTAGGAATGACGTGGTTGAGAGAGAGAGAGGGTGATAATAACTTTTGAAGGGAAGGGAGATAGAATGAGGATTAAGTAGATAGAATAAATGCAAAAATATAACACGACTTAAACAAACAGTGAGAGAGAGTGTGGAGCGCCCGCCCATTATGTTCAATATTGAGATTTATATTAGGAAAAAGCTCGAAATCTTAAAACGTAGAATTAAATATGCACCTCAAAAATCTATCGGACAAGGTTGTTTTTAAAGTCAAAAAAATCCTCTAATTGATAATCTTGACATCGAGATATATGAATATGAAAAAAAAAAAGAAAAAAAAAGATTTTGAGTATTAAAAATTATTTAGACTGTCAATTTTCAAGATTTTCATATATTTATAAATCTATTTGATTTTAACTATTTTGTAAAATTTAAAATTTTATAATTAGTGATGAAAATAGATTTTGAGGTAATCTTTAGATTTTTTTTTTATAAAAAAATTATGATAAAATTTAGAGGTACGCCATAATTGGGTTGCAACCTTATGGAAACCACACCCTTTATATTATCTTGTGCGCTCTTTTTCTTCTTATATTATGCAACTTTCAAGACATATTCCTTGCGTTACAACTTAGAGAGAGAGGGAAAAGATAAAGAGAGAGAGAGATAAAGAGAAATTCTTTATGAGGTTAAACTGTTAAAGAGAGAGACAAAAAAGACGTTTGCGTGAAGTTGGGGATGGTGCAAAGACGGAGAAGTCGCATCATAAGAAAAAATGGAATGGATGACAAAAAGTAAGACTTCATCTCCTATTTATACAAAAAGCCAAAGCCAAAGCCAATGGCTATGAAAAGCAAGACCTCCAAAGCTGTCAAAGTCTTTCACCAAATGACGATGAGACCCTCTAGCGGTGGGACAAAGATAAGAAATTGATGAACCATTTTCGATCTGAGCCATCGATTTAGATAAGAAATTGATGAGGACCGAATTAGTTCTCAAATGGGATGGGTCCTAGCTTGACTCTGTCCTTAAAGCTTATTTTTTTCCTCTTTTTTTTCTTTTTTTAACTTTATCCAATGATTGTATGGTCCCATTTAAATCCACACCCCATAAACCTCTATTTTGATTTTTATTTTACTTTATTTATTTTTTAAGTTTTTGAAAAACAAGACTTCTAAAGCAACTCCAGCTGTCAAAGTCTGTCACCAAATGATGATGGGAGCCTCTAAGAAAGAGAGATAGATGATTAACTTAAAAGAGAGAGAGAGAGGAGATATTTGGTGTAAGTAGTGGCCGTTCGTTTAAATAATAGAAAAATAAAAAATATTACTACTCTTCAATTAAATTCATTGTCCACGAAAAAGTTCATGCTATTTTTACACATTATCGCTAACATTTTCTTACTCTTTTTATACGGAATCCATTTTCAGTGCCAAATTCCACGGTCCAAAGACTACCGCATGAAACGTTAAAGACTTGCCCAATTCCATTGGAGTTTCACTCGGTGGCAAATATTCGATGGGGCCGGCCACCTCCTACTTGAGAGAGAGTGATTCTGTGGTCCACACTTCCTCCACCAAAACTCTATAAATGTCAAACCCAATCTCAAGCAATTACTCAAGCAAATTGAGTGAAGTTTTGCATACCATGAAAATGGGAATGGTGGTGAGATCTCCATCTTTTTTCTTCTTCCTCCCCTTCATTTTAGGTCTTTCGATTCAATCCTCTGGTTTGTCAACGGTTGATTTAGAAGCTGAAGCATTGCTGAACTGGAAAACTAGTCTGAAAAATCACGCTTTGGTTTCATGGTTTCTTAAAACCAGCAACTCCACCAGCCATTGCAATTGGATTGGTATCAAATGAATGGTCTAAATATATGAAAATCTTGAAAATGAATGGTCTAAATTTTTTTTACTATTCCGATCTAAATTTTACATCCGGATCCAAATTTCATATCCAAATCTAAAATCCATACCTGAATCCAAATAGGATCTGAAATTTAAGTTTCGGATCCAGGTCGAGTAAATTCACAGCCTACATTGGAGAGGGTGATAATGTGGTGTGGCCCAACTAAAGCATTGAGAGCTCAAGTATAGTTCACAAGGAGCAATGGGAATGTACATTTCCTATGTTGCTACGTGTTTTTTTATTGAAGCGAGATATAGAGAGAGAGAGAGAGAGATTTATGAACCCATTTGGCTGGTGGGGTGTTCGCTAGTGGGTCGCTCGTTGAAATTTTTGGATAAAATATAACCCTACGGAAATATAAGGGTGAAGTGCTCGTCGTAATTTTTGGGTAAAATAAAACCCTACGGAAATATAAGGGTGAAGTGCTCGTTGTAATTTTTGGATAAAATAAAACCCTACGGAAATATAAGGGTGAAGTGCTCGTTGTAATTTTTGGATAAAATATAACCCTACAGAAATATAAGGGTGAAGTGCTCGTTGTAATTTTTGGATAAAATATAACCCTACAGAAATATAAGGATGAAGTGCTCGTTGTAATTTTTGGATAAAATATAACCCTACGGAAATATAAGGGTGAAGTGCTCATTGTAATTTTTGGGTAGAACATAACCGTACAGTAATGTAGGGCTGAGTAAGATATAACCCTACGGTAATATAAGAGTTAAAAAAATTTCCGTATGTACTTTTTTTAAAAAAAATAGAGTGCATTTTTTTTATTTAATTTTTAATAATTATCACGTGCAGAGAAAGTAGAAGTTCTAGAGTGAATAAATAATATCCAAAATGTAAAATATATACATGGCTTATTAGGCATTTTCTTACGAAGAGAGAGATGATTAGAGTTTGCAAGAGAGTGGCATGGGTTTACAGGAGAGAGATGATTTGGGATGAAAACTATTGTTGGCAAATAATTATTTAGTTTGAAGATTTTTTTCAAAAAATTGAGTGAAAATGGGGGTAAATGAAGATTTTTTTCAACCACCAATTTAGACATCAATTATTGAAAATCATTGGAGATACCCATTTTGTTGAAAAAAGTTATGGAAATTTATTTTCAAGGACTTGAGCAGTCTTAAGGGGAAACTTTCATACGTCCGGTGGCGAATTTCTACATTGTTTTGCTTTGGGGGCTAGTGCATTCATTTGGTCTCAAACTCGCTATAATTTTCCTCTGGGCCTCAATGAAAAAAAACAAAAAAAAGATAGAAAATGGCTTTTTAAATTAGACAAATGTCATTTCATTAGCAGTTCGATCAATTATTAAAGAATTAAAAATTAATTATGTTTACTTCATGATGTGGTGCAACAACCTTATTGTAGGGTTGTATAATAGTATGATGTAATTTTTTCTAACTTTTTTATTAATGAACAAAGGGTAGAGGGCCTTTTCCCTCACTAATTTACCCAAAAAAAAATTATTTTACTTTTTAAACTATCCCTTGGTTATAAGATGCAATATACAAAATTTCCCGTAAACTTTGGATATAAAGCCATCATTTGCACCCCCATATTTTCTCATTCTTTTATCTGCAAATTGCCACACCATTTCTGGTTCAACTTTCACCTTTCAATCACCCCATTTTTCTAAGACATTATGAAAATCCATTGACACTTCATCTCTGGTGCATGATAAGTTCATAGAGAGAGAGAGAGAGGAGAATGGGCATACTTCCCTTTAAACTTTTGACCCATCTCTGCAACTAATTATATTAGGCTCAAGTCCCTGTTTCTAATACCATCAACCTTAGAAGGGTACATAATGGAGGCCTTTAATTCATCATCATCACTATCAATCCTTGCTCTTTGCTCCTTTCTCATATCCTTTTTAGTTTGTACATCAGAGGCTCAAACACTTGACCCCAAAGAAGGTATGCATTAAAACTAGCTCTATGAGTGATAAAGAAGTGATGGGGGAGATAACCATGAATAGAACTTAAAAGAATATTTTAGTTTGATTTATAAGAATGAAGATTGTAATTCCTGTACTTTTTCTCTTTTGACACCCACTAACATAGATATATTGGTTTGAATTCATTTCCAGAGAGAATTGTGCTTCTGTTTTCTGCTTTTGGGTGATGAAATGACTGGTTACCTGACTTGTATCTTTGAATAAGAAGTTTTCATGGCCTAACGTAACTGCTAGAGAGAGTAACAGCATTCTTGTTTTCATGGTTTTGGGTCTGGAGAAATTTATCTGACTTCAATCTTTGGATAAACAGTTATGGCTCTGAGATCCATTTCCGAGAAATGGGGTCTTTCTTCTTCAGTTAGCTGGAATATCAGTGGTGAACCTTGCAGTGGAACAGCCATTGATAATTCAAAGATTGAGGACCCAAACAATAACCCCGCGATTAAATGCGACTGCAGGGCCAACAATGGAACTACTTGCCATATTAAAGAGATGTAATACTATATCCTTTTTCCATGAGTCCAGTTTTATTCTGAGCTTCTCTCACTGGAATCTGGTTTTATCCTAAGCTTCTTTCTCAAGGATCTAGTTTTTTTGGTGTTTTGAGCTTCGAGCTTCATACATAGATTGTTCTATGCAGGAAAGTTTATTCATTGAGTGTAAGTGGAAGCATTCCAGAAGAGATCGCAAATCTGTCTTTCCTCACAAACTTGTATGCTCTTTATGCTTATCCGAAATGGGTTTGAGGAATTGGAGTGTGTGATGTGATTACCTGATTCTTATTGCCACATCAAACTTTTGTTGTGGTACTTTCGTCAGTGTGATCTTCAGATTTTTCCAACTGATCATGAAGTCTAATTGAGAATTAAGTGATATGTACGACATGGAAACTGCTACATTCTCATTTAATGCTATCAATTTGTTAATAGTTCATCTTTCTTATGATATGAATATGTTCATGTCCATTAAATTAATTAGATTTATCACGGTTTATGTTATATTCTACTGTCCTGATCTCTCTCTCTCTCTCTCTCTCTCACACACACACACACACACACGCACAAATACACAGGAACCTGGCTGAAAACCATCTAACAGGCCCTTTACCAGCATTTATTGGAAATCTTACTTCTATGCAGTACTTGTGAGTATTAATTTGTGATAAGCTTTGATTCAAGGCTAAGTTCTCTAGTTTTTAGTTGTTACACGTATTAAATATGCTGTTTCCAATTTTTCTATTCCATGCTTTGGAGGACACTAGGAGCTTTGCCGCCAACATGCTCTCTGGAACAATCCCAAAGGAGCTTGGAAACCTTCGAGATCTACTCTCGCTGTACTATATCTCTCATCTTCAGTTTCTAGTCCTTATTTCTTTCCTCGTTTGTTTATAGATTTTGAAATTATCTATTCCAAGGTGTCTCTCATTTCATTGAAATTGCAATGACTACATTATTAAACAGAAGAGGGAATATGGGTGTTTCTTAAGACTTTGCTTTGATGAAGAAATATTTCACTCATGTGCAGTGAGGCTCATTCACAAATCTAATTTTTCCATTTTCAATTATCAGGAGATTTAGTTCAAACAACTTCTCAGGTGTGCTACCTCCTGACCTTGGTAACTTGGTAAAACTAGAACAAATGTAAGTGTTCATGAATGTGATGTGTGTTACTCACCCCAAAAAAAAAAGAATATGATGTGTGTTTTTGTTTAATATGAAAACCATTTTTTTTTTTCAACTTGTCCCTCTCAAATGTATTAACCGTGTTTATGTGGCAGTTACATTGATAGTGCAGGTGTGAGTGGTGAGATTCCTTCAACATTGTCCAAACTACAAAATCTAAAATATGTGTAAGATTTTTTTATTCTTTCCATCAATTTTCTATCGTGAATGCTATCCGTTGTTGCATATGGGAAGTTCCTCACCTTGATAATTGTTGTGGTTTTAGTTGGGCATCAGACAATGGGTTCCCAGGAAAGATACCTGACTTCATTGGGAATTGGACAAATCTCCAAACATTGTAATCCTATACCTTTGTTTATATATTTCTGATAAGATTGTTCTTTCCAAACCATCTGCTAAGTTTTTTCTTTTCAAACCTTCTAAGCATCAATATTTGTTGGTGTAGGAAGCTTCAGGGAAACTCTTTTGAAGGCCCAATTCCTTCAAGTTTTGCCAATCTAACATCATTAATGGATCTGTGAGTATTTCTATATAGTTTACGTTGCAATTTCAGTTCCCTTCGACATTGCTCAAGGAAATTGGTTCTTTATTGATCGTTATTTGTATTTCTTCAGGAGAATAAGTGAGTTATCTAATGGGAGCTCATCCTTGGATTTCATTAAGAATATGAAGAATTTAACAATCTTGTAAGCTAGAACAGTGTCATTAGCTCGTGTATTATTACCTAAAGTCTTGATATATATTTCTAAAGTTGTTTCAATGCATTTCTTGTCTACTGCAGGGTATTGAGGAATAATATGATCTCTGGTAATATTTCATCTGAAATTGTGGACTTTGCACAGTTGCGTCACTTGTAAGTTGGACGCTAATTTGGTGCTCACTTGCTTGATAATTTCTTAGTGTTCAGTTCAAACATTTATTCCTGAATTAATAATCCATCATGGATTGACTTTGGGTTGTCAACCTATTTCTTATTTCCTTGAGGGACAAAATCCTTAGCCCAATACCTATATTTAATAGTAACAGCCTGGTAAAAGTCAGAGGAGCTTGTTCAAAGTGGGAGCTTGTCCCCAAGGGTGAATCTTTAAATCTTTTACTGTTCCAAAAATTCAAACAGAATATCATGAATGCACTAGAAATACTAAACAGCATCACAGAATACCAAAATGGATTTTAGGAAACAAGAAATCCTTTGAAATAAGCTTCGTGGCCCTTTGTTGGACCTCTCATAAATGTAGATTCACAGACTTGATACTAAACAGCATCACATAATACCAAAATGGATTTTAGGAAACAAGAAATCCTTTGAATTAAGCTTCATGGCCCTTTGTTGGACCACTCATAAATGTAGATTCACAGACTTGCCTCAGCATATCCTATCCTTGTCGCTTAAGAGTTTAGGATTTCAAGCATAAATGTTATGTAAAATTGTGGTTATTTATTGCATATATGGTTTTCACTTTGTTAGAAATAATTAGATGCTAAAATAATTGTAGGGAGCAAACTTATTGGAAAATTTTCTCCATTAAAATATTGGAAATTTTCTTGTCATTGTTCTACTAAAAGTTTTGCTCCATTGAAATATTGGAATTTTTTTTGTTATTGTTCTACTAATAAGTTTAATTTGTTCTCAGGGATTTGAGCTTCAATAACTTGACTGGTGATATTCCAAGCTCTCTCTTTAATACGAGCGCCTTTCCGTCTTGTAAGGCAACCAAAATATTTTATCTAAATATCTGTGAAGTACATACTATATCATTGAGTTTGGTTTAATTGCATCATTCCTTTTTTATGTCTAACTTGGCAGGTTTTTAGGGAACAATAACCTATCTGGAAGTCTACCTCAACAAAAAAGCTCATCCCTATCAACTATGTATAAACTCTTAAACCATTTTGGCCCCCTTTTCTCTTTCACTTTTATCTTTCCCCAGCTGTTGTTTTTCCTCAGAATAAATCCTGTTGGAATTTTAAAAGTTGGCAACTTTCAACGTAGCATTAGTCAGTTAACCTTTAAGGGATCCAGTTCATGTAGGTCTTCAGTTCCATTGGAATGGGCGGTGATGGAAAATAGGCCCAACATTTTTGATGAGTCTCATTGTCTTCCATCACACGCCATTTCAATGGATGACGATCTGTTTCTAATGGTGTATTGCTTCCATTGCATGCACACAACATGCAGATACCTCTCAAATTATTTCTTTCTTTATGAGAGTATTATTTCCTTGGAAGCTGCAACAACTAAAATATACACAAAGGCTAATCTATACGGGTGACAACTGGGTACAATATTTATAAATAAATATTAAGCTCATGAGGGATTTCCTGTACTCGGGCAGGATGAAGTTATGAAGAGAACCCTCTTCAATTAATTTCTTAACTTTATAGTAAGAAAAATGAGATAACGTAAGGATCAGAATTTGCAGTTCATAATCAACACCTTCATGCCATTGAAATAGCTTCGTTAAGTTAGTGTTGGGCTTCCAAAATACCAATAGTCCTAGGATGCTATTCAACAATGGACTCTTAACCTTCCAAAATATCCAAACTTTGAGTTGATGCTTGCAGTTTCGGGTCACCAACATAGTTAGAGAGTTTGTACAAGGGTAAGTTGTATCTTTCTCATTGACACCTCTTATGAGGTCTTCCTTTAATAAGGATCTTGAATTGATTACGGGGGGAAGTTCTATGCATATAATTAAATATCTGTTATTAGAGAAGATTCCAATTTCATATGGTATTTACATACACACATATTTACTTCTCTTATTCTTTTTGATATTTATTTTATGCTGCAAATTTTTTACCATTTATACACATGTTGGACATCGAAACCCATGTTGCTCTGCATGGAACACTGGCATGAATTATCCCAGCTTTTTCCTAGTCCATATTTTTTTCACAACGCTGCTATTTTCATGGAAGTGTGATTCTCACAAGTGTTTATTTCTTTCTATTATGAATCCATGTGGAGAATTTTATGGCCTTAATGGATCCTGTCTTTTGTGCAATGCTATATACTTATTCTCCATTGTCTTCTATCTGTGCAGAGATTTATCTTACAATCAATTAGCCGGAAGTTTTCCTTTGTGGATGAACAGTCAAAATTTACAAATGTAGGTCAGAAAGGAGAACCAACTCTAATTTATCTTCATTACCTAGTTTAATTTATGGTGACACTGAATTTTTCTAACGGAGATTCTAGCTATTGTGGATTTATCTGAATTTGCTTGAATGTATGTTTTACATTTATATTCTGTTTTTATACATTCTTTTCTACTATTAGTCTATTCTTTTATGCTAGTAATTTAGTGATCTCATGTCTGCCTTTGCAGGAATTTGGTTGGGAACTCCTTTGTAATTGGAAATTCTAACAACAGGTACTTGTTGCTTAGTTTTTAATATATCACTAGAAAAGAAAGAGATTCTTTAAGAAGCTTAATAAAATCATAACAAGCAAAATAACAAGTAATTGTCAAGAATCAAGATATAGTTATGAGCTGAATACAAGTTTCTATTGAAGAAGTCATTGCAAGTATAATAGGTGTACAGTTCCCCAAAAGAAGGAACAAATAAATTATATATGCTACCACATTTGTTCATCCATTGTTAATGACACTAGTATTCTGTTTCAGTGTTACACCAATAGGGTTGGATTGTCTTCAGCGGACTTTCCCATGTAATCGAAATAATCCACGCTGTAAGTTACATTTCTTTCCTTTTCTTTACATCATTGTCTATTGTGGTAAAAATTCATTATGAGAAACTTTCTACTCTAAATCTAGTAAAGTCGAATAGGTCTTGTCTTGTGTAGGCCCGTCATCATCTTCATCAGAGCTGTTTCCCAACTATTTTGGGTTGGCTACACGAATCCTAATCCGTCATTTTGCTGTATCAAGGATTATACTCTCAAGGAGGCCATAAGTCACTAAATCTTTTCTCACTACTTCCAATCGTATCTTTTTGGGCTTACCCCTTACCTTTTTTTAGTCTTCTACTTTTTCTCATCTTATCGCCTATTGGTGCCATACCTATGTTCTCCCGAATGTATTATTTCAAATTTTTTCTTTCTTGTCCTGCTACTCATCCATCTCAATATTCTCATCTCAGCTACACTCATCCTATGGATATGTTATTTCTTGACCTTCCAGTATTCGACTCCATAAAGCAAAGCTGGTCTCACAGCTATCTTATAGAACTTGCCCTTCAGCTTTATTCGTATGCGGCGATCACATAAAACTCAGGTTGCACATCTTCAATTTCGTCCACCCAGCTCTAATTCTATATGCGGTATCTTCCTTGATCACTCTTTTTTCTTGTATTATCGACCCAAGATATCGAAAGTTCACTTTTTTTGATATTTCTTGGCCGCTGAACTTAACTACTTCTTCGTCCCTACTCCTATTATTACTAAATTTGTATTCTATATACTTTGTCTTTGTTCGGCTAATTTTAAAACCTTTAGATTCTAGAAGAGTGAGGACCTTAAATTTTCCCTTAACCCATCCCAAGCCCAGCTAAAGGAAGTAGGTTATGTTAGTTTGACTGCAAATGTAAAATTTTGTCAAAACTTTCTGTCCATGAATCCTAATGTAGCCCATGGAAGCTGAAAGGTGCTGATGTGGCATGTGTCTATACAATAAAATAAGTACAAAATTAAAAGAATATATGTGCAATTAAGATGAGGGAAACTAAACTTAGGTGGCTTGGTCATGTGCATCATTGGCTTAGAACAATATCGGTTAGGAGGAGCGATTCAGTGCAAGTGGAAGACCCAAAGGACATGGATGGAAGTAGTGAGAAGAGATATGATAACTTATTGTCTGACTGAGGGTATAGCCCTTGATAAAGTGGAATGGTGGAACATGATTTGTGTAACTAACCCTAAATAGTTGGGATAAGGCTCAGATAATGATGATGATATTTGCAATTCATCAATAACTAATATTTAACTTAGCAAAACTATATAGTTAGAATATTAACTATGTAAAAAAATTTCATAATGTTGTATAATATATTTTTATAAATGTGATATACGTATGGAGTTTATATACTTACATGTATTATATATATCACAAACATTTATTTATTTTATGTAACACATTAAATATAAGAGATGCATATACAACAAGATGTTGGAAACAAACATTAAAATGGACACTCAAATCAATCTTATACTAAAATATATATAATATTAATGAGTATCTTGAGGTGTTGAACGTGTGTCATATATGTATTAAACACCAATATGGTGAGCCAAATGATTTGCTTGGATAACACTGACTCAGGTCATAAAATACATGAAATATGTTATGAAAAATGCACATAATCTTGTGCCGAAAGGTGCATTCGAATGTTCTCATGAAATCAGACCTTCTTCCTCCTTTTGGAGATGACAATTTGGGTTGTGATTCAATCATTAATTTATCTATCGTATGTATCTTAGTTCCTACATGTGCATGTCTCTATTACATGAGTACCAGACTTGGCCATGCCACACCCATGGTTTTCTAAAGTCCATTAGACTATAATTATTTCCCACACCCATGGTTTTCTAAAGTCCATTAGACTATAATTATTTCCATTTTAATTTTCGTATCTTTCTCTGTTTCTCTGCTAATTGTTTCATTGTGTTGACTTTCAGATTCCTACTTTGCAATAAACAGCGGTGGCAAGCAGATAACATCAGCTGATGGAACTGTGTTTGAGCAAGATGATGCTAATATTGGCATGGCTTCTTACTTTGTAGCTGAATCACAGAGGTGGGCTGTCAGCAATGCTGGGAGGTTCGTTGACAGTAGTAGCGCCCAGTATATCCAAACAAATAAATCCCAATTCACGAACACATTGGATCCAGAGCTCTTCCAAACAATGAGGTTATCTCCGGGCTCCTTAAGATACTACGGTCTTGGGCTTCAAAATGGAAATTACACTGTGAAATTGCAATTTTCCGAGATAGAATACCCCAGTCCACCTGACTGGCACAGTACCGGAAGGCGCGTTTTCAATGTCTATGCTCAAGTATGAATTTGGTTTATTTTTACAATAGTCGGATAATATGACATTTCCAACTATTACTCTGCCTTTTCATGTCTTTCTTTACGTCCAGAAAATTGTCTCAAGAGTTTTGGTTATGCTGAATAATTTTTAGAGACTTAATCCGGATATGTTGTTCTTTCAACTGATCAATATCACTTATATAGGGAAACGATTGTGTTGCTGGTTGTTTGGTCTTGGCTATGATCAATTTTATCCTTTGGTAATGTAGGGGAAATTGAAATTGAAGGATTTTGATGTCAGAAAGGAAGCAGGGGGTAATTCATTTGTAGCTGTTACAAGAGAGTTTAATGCAAGCGTGACTGAAAATTTCCTTGAGATCCAGTTTTCCTGGGCTGGGAAGGGTACTTGCTGCATACCCAATCAAGGAACCTATGGACCCTTGATTTCAGCTATTAGTGCTTCTCCAGCAGGTAATGAAAATTAAGATGAAATGAGGTATATCCTGATTATCAAGTATTTGAACAATTTTTAGGACTTAAATCTTGACTGTTCATATCCTGTTCAGATTTTTTGCCCACCGTTAGCAACACACCACCCAGTACTTCCCAAAAAAAGAACAAAACTGGTTTGATTGTTGGGATTGTAGTTTCTTCTGGAGTTGTATGTCTTGTAGCATTTGGAGCAATTTTTGTTCTCAAACAAAGAAAGAAAAGAGGGCTATCTGATGAAGGTAATACTGGAAGATTCTAACTCTTGTTTCTCTACACACACAAGGGAGCGGCGGGGCAGGGGGGGAGGGGTGTGAGAGAGAGAGGGAGAGAGACTGAAACTGAACTATATGCTTGAACTTATTTTCTTTCTCATGGTGTAGAGTTCCTGGTAATGGGAACCAGACGAAACACTTTTAGTTACTCTGTACTGAAGGCTGCAACTGAGGACTTTAATGCTAAGAATAAGCTTGGAGATGGAGGATTTGGGGCTGTTTACAAGGTAAATTTTCGATGCTGTTACACTTTTATGGATATTTTTGTCCACATATATTAGTTTGTTAGCACTCATGTGTACTTTTATTGTTTTTTATTATTATAGCACACTCTTTTTCCTCTTGGGATACATTTGTTTGTATGTTAATAGGGAAATATTGTTTGTATATGCAATACGAAATGAAGCACGCATTTTCTACTGAATTGTAAATGAAGGGCACGCTTTTGGATGGAACAATAGTGGCAGTGAAGCAACTCTCAGTAACTTCTCACCAGGGAAAGGATCAATTTGTCACAGAGATTGCGACAATATCTGCAGTGCAACACCGTAACCTTGTGAGGCTGTATGGGTGCTGCGTCGAGGGGGATCAGCGACTTTTGGTATATGAGTATCTTGAAAACAAGAGCCTTGATCAGGCACTATTTGGTAACTGAGCATCTCTCTCTCTCTCTCTCTCTCTCACACACACACACACACACACACACACCCCTCCACCAGAAGCACACACACACATTTATATTCTCCATATTGTCTCTTGTTTTGTGGGAATTGTCACAAGCCTTTTATTACCCAAATTACTGCTGTTACCATTACTCTTTTTTTGGTTGATCAATACTGCTACTACATCCATTTTTGCTCTCTAGTCGAAAACATTTATCTTTTTCTTTCAAAATATGAGAGAGACAATGCACGATACTATGTTCACTTGGCCTGTTTCAAATTTTCTATACTTTGTTTCAGCATTCTTGTGCGTAAGGATCTGCAAATAACTCTTTAATAAGAATTCAACATTAACTGGCAAGAGAAGGAAAATATAAAACTCCATCAGGGGAAATCAGTAGAATAAACGAGAAAACATGAATATGTTCTTGACAAAGGCAACTTTAGCCGTTCTGATGTGTTGGAAATAACCAAGTGTTTCTACGATTTCCTATGAATGGCCTGGATAACTCTGGTTACCATACTATAAAGGGTGAGGTTTCTGAGCATGAGTGATGCACTTCTCTATGTGCGCACCCCCTGCCCCCAGACAAAAAAAAAAGGAAAAGAAAAAAACCCAAAATCATCATAGAGATGGATTTTGGATCCAGATTTTCAGGTTTGATAATCTCGACCATGGAGATCATGAATATGGAACAAA
The DNA here is from genome assembly GCF_000471905.2 of Amborella trichopoda. Next base: position 880,256 of record NW_006499897.1, on the reverse strand, counting down.
ATAAAATTTAAAATTAAAATTGGTTTTTTTTTATTTTTTTGAAGTTTCTTTTTGCACCATTCATTTTATTGCTCATCAGGTTTGCACTGTTTTTGGAGCTGAAAAAAGATGAATCTGTGGAAGAACTGTACTTCCAGTGATTTAAGATGTGTCTCATGAATCTGCACAGGAGACTTTTCCTAAATTAGAATAACCACAAACAGTAACCTTGATCTTTTGGATATGTCGTTCCATATGCATAATGCAACCATTACCTCTCCATTGCACCATTATTATTGACTTATACTGACAGAAAACAAATGGACTAACCACAGATATAAAGAGAAGGAAAAGAAAAAACAGTGGAAGAACAAAAATCATTTTAGATGACTAGACAAAAGATTTTGAAGGTTCCATGAATGATCTTTCTTGCAGGGAAAAATGTCCTACATCTTGATTGGCCTACTCGTTACGAGATTTGCATGGGAACTGCTAGAGGATTGGCTTATCTTCATGAAGAGTCTAGGCCAAGAATTGTACACAGAGATGTGAAAGCTAGCAACATTCTTCTTGATGTTGATCTCAACCCCAAAATCTCAGATTTCGGTTTGGCCAAGCTTTACGATGATAATAAGACACATATCAGCACTAGAGTTGCTGGGACAATGTGAGGTTCCTTATCCTTCCATTCAATCATCTTTGTATTGTAATGGACACTCAAGAATAGTAGCAACTGATACCGAGTTGCTGGTTGGAATTCTGTTGGCAGTGGTTACTTGGCCCCAGAATATGCAATGCGTGGGCATTTGACAGAGAAAGCTGACGTGTTTGGATTGGAGTTGTGGTTCTTGAGGTACTTAGTGGAAGGTCAAATACGGATGCCAGTTTAGATCAAGAGATGATTTATCTCCTAGAGTGGGTAAGATTACTGAGTATATATTCAAGATTTTGAATTAGCTAACCCAAACTAAGAAGTCATTCCAAGAATATGACACACACATACACACATATTGATAGATAGATATTTTCACTTTTAGAATCTCCCTTTATCTGATATCTGTTTCATATTTCCATAGATATTTTCACTTCTAGAATCCCCCTTTATCTGATATCTGTTTCATATTTCACCACCTTTTCATGTTAAATAATATCTATTTTTCTGAGAATTTTGAAGCATACTCTCTCTCTCTCTTTCAAATATTGGTTTGTGAAAGTCTATATACTCTGCGATCTAAAACAAGTTTCATCACTTTGCAGGCTTGGCAACTCCTCGAGGACAACCGGGAGTTAGATCTGGTGGATCAGAGGTTAACCGGACTTAACGAAGAACAAGTGATCCGACTTATAGGTGTGGCCCTCCTTTGCACGCAAGCTTCCCCTACTCAGCGCCCATCAATGTCTCGTGTGGTGGCCATGTTAACTGGAGATGTAGAAGTGACCAGAGTTACATCAAGGCCTCGATATTTAACTGATTGGCACATTGATGATATTAATAGCTCCATTGGCGAGGATATCACTTCTTCTTGAGCCTCCACCACAAGGGCCACTAATACACAGAGTGATATGTCTTTCTCTCACAGTAGAGTCACTAATACAGTGAACTCGCCAACAAATGCTAGTCGGCCAATACTGCAACAGGGTTTTGGTGAAGGCAGGTGATGGTTGTGCTGAAGATTTGTATGGGATCTAAGGGATGAAGAACTTTGGGCACTATGGTTTTAATTTTGGGCACTATGGTTTTAAATAGGAGAGGTGAGGACTTTCACCTTAGAAAACTGTTGTATAAGCTCTCTCAATACACATATCTCTTTTTAGTCGAAATGCAGTGAGTTTTTTCTCTTTTTAGCCAAATTTTATCGAAAGTTTCATTCAAACACTCAAATATTTGTAAAAATGAAATGAAATAATTACTTCTGTTTATTATCATGAATTTTAGGCGTGATAAATTTTTTACACAAGAGACCTCATTATTTTGAAAAATAATCTTTTTAATAAAATTGTGATATTTTTATCTATGTTAGAAATTTTAAACGCTGTAAATTCTTAGAAATAATTTTATTTAATTTTCTTGTCTATTGTTAGAAAATTTTAGATACTGTAAAATTATTAGAAATAAATGTGATATTTCTGCTTTTAGTAAATTTGTGAGATTCCTTGCTACTGTTTTTGAATATTTAGACATTGCAAATTTTATATGCAAATGACTGCCTTATTATTTGAAAACTGATATTTTTGCAATTGATTATAGCATTGTCTGTGAAATGTTTATTTGTGAATTGACATCCCATAAATTGTGATAATTCCGTATTCTTGAATTTCTATAAGAGTTTTTCTATACATAATAGATTCACAATTATGCTATAATGTCTTTACGAACTGCTACCTTTCTAAATTTGAGCCCAAAATATTTGACTAGTTATGTTTAAAATATTATTGAAAGTGACTGTTATTAATGGTTTCAGTGAAATTCATATTAATAATTTCAGTGATATGTTGAGTACATGATATTGCTCCTTTCGAATGTTTAAAGAGATTTATAAATACTTTAAGTATGCAAGTGGATTCATCCGATTAGCCAGTGAAGTATAAGTGGACCTATCGGGTACGTCGGTAGGGATTAAGTGGACTCATCCGGTACGCCGGTGAGGTATAAGTGGATCTGCAGGGATTAAGTGGACCTATCTGGGATGCCGATAGGGATTAAGTGGACCCATCAAGACGCTGATGGGGTATATAGGTGTTATATGCATTTCAATTATTCGGATTATACTTAATTATGCATTTTTTAAAGTGAAACTGTTAAAGCATTTATGTTAATAGATCACCTTTTTGAAAATATTGATATCTTTCGACCATGATTATTTTTAGGATTATGAGGATCACTTACTGAGTAGCCAAACTCATCAAATTATGGTAAAAATTTTTTTCAGAATAACTGCGGTTTCATTTCGAGTGCTGGTCAGGATCAACTCTGAAAGATATTGTAGTTGTGCTTAAACTTTCTTTTGTTACTTTGTAAGAATTGGCCATTGTAAATTTATCCTAAAAAGAAATGTATATATGTTTTGACTCACATCTCAGAAATATCAGTATTGTAAATTCTTGGGACGTGACAAAATGGGATCCAAAAAGGTGAGGAGTTTTGGATTTTACGGTTTTATTTTTTTAACTATTTCTATTTGTTTTTGGATAATCTTTTGTATATCCATTCGTTGCGCTGTACAATAGTATTCTTTCTGTTACTCTTTTTCTTCCTTTTTATTGAACTCAACCCCAACTTTATATCTAAGAAAGCTGTATTTCATCTATAATGTCATTTAACATCTCTGCGAGTTCACATGAAACTATTGCTCATAAATTTAAGAATGTATCTTCTTCTTCTGTCGGTTGCTATATAGTATGCGTCTTAATTTTGTAAAGTTGTATTTTTGTTAATTGCTAACAAAACCAGGTTAATTGACTTACATTAATAACCTGTCATATCCTGTAACACTTGATTCTTTCAACTTAAAAACCCTTGACAGACAGCTAATAATTGTTTGTTTCCGGGAAGCAAAACATGTGTTCTCATTTGGTAACAGATTTTTCCGCAATGCCATGTGAAATTGCTGGTTTGTGTTTTATCTCACCCTTCCTCCATGCTTCAAGAAAATGCATGTAAATCCTATGCTGATCGCTGTTCTTGAATTCATGCCATTTACCTATGATGACATGGGGAAAGAGCAGTAACTTAACATTAACTTTGACACAAAATCCCAAGCATATTTTCCATTCAATTTCATGTCGATCCTCGAATATGGTGGTGACAAAAAACACCACCAACATTTGATGCATGAAATTCAAGCATTTCACTACATTAACACTATGCAGAGCCTGGCAATTCACTGAGGAGCCAAGCACCAGAATAGCCCAGTGTGAGCCCATCCAAGGGCTAGCACGTAGGGTCAGTCCCATGCCGGGTGGTTCTTAACATGCCCACGCCAGGACAAATATAAGTCCATCTAATATAAGCCCATGCCGGGCGGATCAAGCATTTCACTACATGAAAATATTTTTAACAAGTAATGTATTTCAAGGGGAAATACAATTATGCTATAACATCATTTTTTTAGATTAAAAAAAACAGTGCAAATCCAAAGACCTATATAAAAGTTAAGGGTGTGGTTTCTATAAGGTTGCAACCTTAAACCATCCAATTAAGGTGGTCTCCAAATTTTATCATAGTCAAAATCGTAGGTTATCTAAAGGAAAAAGTTTATATTAGGTTGCAATCTTAAAATGTAGAATTACAGATGCACCTCAAAAATCTATCGAACGAGGTTGTTTTAATGTTGAAAATTGATCATTTCATTTAATGTTGAAAAACCCTCTATTTGATCATTTCAACATCGAGATGTATGAATATGAAAGATAAAAGATTTGAGTTCCAGAAATAGAGCATCTCGCAACACATTATCTAGACTGTCAATTTTCAAGATTTTCATATGTTTATAGATGTACTTGATTTTAACTATTTTTGGAGTTTAAAATATTATAATTAGATATTGAAATAGATTTTGAGATAATCTTAAGAAATTTTTATACCAAAATTACATGTTATGATAAAATTTGGCGGTGCACCTTATTTGGATTGTTTAAGGTTGCAACCTTATAGAAACGGCACCCCTATCTAAAAACCTATTTTTATATCTAATTATGAAATTTTAAATTAAAAAAATGATTAAAATCAAGTAGATCTATAAATATATGAAAATCTTGAAAATGGACGGTCTCGATAATATGTTGCAAGGTGCACTGTTTTTGGGACTCAATTTTTTTTTTTTTTCATATTCATACGTCTCGATGTCGAGATGATCAATTAGAGAGTTTTTCAACATTAAAACAACCTTTTCTGATGGAGTTTGAGGTGCATTTGTAATTCTACATTTTAAGGTTGCAACCTTATATAAACTTTTTCCAAAAGTCAAATGAATGGGGCAAAAAAAGTTTTAAAAATTTTAAAATTTAAAATGTCATTTATTTTTCCATAATTGACCCCTAAACTCTTGGATCCAAAATCCATCTCCAAGATGCATTTCAGATGAGGGCGTATATAAAGAGGTGCATCTGCCGGCGCACCAAACGTTACCCCTTTTATAAACACTGCCCCAATCTCCCACAAACGCACCGAGTTCCCGCAATTTCCCTCTGGGGAAAGGGATCGAAAGCACAGGAAAATCTGGACCGTCCATGGATTCCAATCCAACGGCCAATATTGGATTCAACCACCTCACACGGATCGATCAATCGACCGTTGATTACAAAAACATATTCAACGATCTCCATTTCTTCCCTCCAATGCTTAGCTCAAGATTTAAACCCTCGCCAGGGAAGCGTATCATCACAAGCCTGTGTCCTGCATTCTAGTGAGAGAGAGGGACTTCTAGAGAGAGAAAGAGAGATGTCAGGAAGAGGAAAAGGCGGAAAGGGCCTGGGAAAGGGAGGAGCAAAGAGGCACAGGAAGGTATTGAGAGATAATATTCAGGGGATCACGAAGCCTGCAATTCGGCGCTTGGCTCGAAGGGGTGGAGTGAAGAGGATCAGCGGTTTGATCTATGAAGAAACCAGAGGGGTCTTGAAGATCTTCCTTGAAAATGTTATTCGTGATGCTGTAACCTACACGGAGCATGCCAGGCGGAAGACTGTGACTGCCATGGATGTGGTCTATGCTCTCAAGAGGCAGGGTAGGACCCTCTATGGTTTTGGGGGTTAAGATTCTAACCTTCAGAGAGCTTCC
>NW_006499897.1:858686-873672 GCF_000471905.2 Amborella trichopoda | reverse complement strand
CTCTCTCTCCTCTCTCTCTCTCTCTCTCTCTCTCTCTCTCTTAAGTTACTGATAGAACCCAGTATGTATATCTTTGGCTCTGGTTATCATAATTCTCTATCCCTCCCTAACCCAATCTCTCTCTCAAATTTTCCAGCACCTAGTATAAAAATTTATGTGCGGCCCAATTTCTCCCTCTAAAATTAACAGGCACCCATTATTGTAATCTCTCTCTTGGATTAGATTACCAGTATATTTTTGGATATTATCTGCTCAAACAAGATATTAGTGGATAATATTATTGTTCTGTGTGACTTTTATAACAAACTACCTTATAAATATAACCACGACCAATATTCCAAAATTGTAAGAGTAGTTGCACTAAGACAAATATGAGATAAAAATATGGAATTCTAGTTCTAATGAAACTATATTCTTGTCTTAATTGGCCCAAACCTATAAATTGGCTCTCATTGATGTTTATTGATGAGAGGCCAAGAGAGATACAAAGACAGGAGGTAGAGAGAGAGACAAAGAGGATAAGAGAGTTTTTGTTTTTCACCTTAGCTTTTTGGGACGAGGTATATCGAGTGGCGAAGTTCTTCATGATAGAGTTCTTCGATTCAGGTATGCTTGATTCTGAATTTTTATTCTTTAATTCCTTTATTCTTTTTGTTCGTGATATAAATCTTTCCTTCTTAGTTCATCTTCTCATTCATTCTTAGAGATGACTTTCCTATCATTCATTGTTTCATCTCTTAAATTCATGGATTCTTAACATTCAAGAAGGAAAAAAAACCTGGCTGCTTAATTTAATACTGTGCCATCTTTTAATGCACTCATGATATATCTTTCATCATCTTTTTCTTATTATTTATGGATTTTTTTTTTCCTTTTAGGCACTTTTGGTTGTTGCAATTCGTCATGTTGTAAATGATCCTTAATTATGCATGTCTTTTTATTCAATTTATTTTATGCTTTAAAGTCATTTGCTGCACCTTTCTCTTTCTTCTCGATCGAGTCATATCTCAACAAGTTTAGATTAATGGTGGTCCAGCCTTGGCTATAATTCGGCCCTTGTTCCCATAGGGCTGGCCTAGGCCCAGCCCTGGCCCTATTAGGGTCTGGCTGTGTTGGGCTTGGTTGAAAATAAAAAGTAAAAACAACAAGAAAAGAGGGCTGGGTCGTGCCGAATTGGGCTACCACCGGCTCTAGCCCAATCCTCCAGCCACAGTTTGTGGCCCAAGCCCTATGTTTTTTGGGCCGGGCCAGGCTGCTTGGCCTAATGCCTGCCCTATTTTAGATTTCTCTTGATTTATTTTGTATGATTATTCAATTTTCTTTTTACAAATGGGTTATGCTTACCCAGTAAACAAATACATTGGTCATTTTTTGTTCCATAGTGAACATGAGAGCAATTCCTTCTTTTGTTGCATCATCCTAGGTTCCCAAAAATTAGTTACAATTACCTAGGATTTTATGAGAGGCGACATTTAGGGGGAAAAAAAATGATTTTCTGGAGTTCTCCCTCTAGCCCACTCAATTGTATATGGAAAAGATTACATATCCAAGTTTACAACTAAGTATTATATTTAAGGTACCGGGAAGAGACTCCAACTTGTGGTGGATTATAATTATCAATGTTTTAAAGATTGCCTTGGCCTAGAGACTTGGTTGAGGCATGTAACTCGGCTGAGTCCACAGTTGTGTGGGCCTTAGTAAAATGGAAAAAAGGAAAATTTGTGGAAACAAGCAATTTCAGGGACTCCTTTGGTATTGTCCACCTCCTGGTTTCGATCAGACAGGCCAATTTTGAATTATTCAGCGATGCATGGTACTATGAATTTTTGTTCACTGCTCTCTCTCCCCCCCTATATCTTCTTTTTGTACCTTCGCTACACCTTACTCTGCCAACTTGGATGACTATAATGTCTCCTGAATGTTAAGCTCTTGCATCCATTTTGGTTAAGACCTAGCGAACTATAGAGGTATGAAACTATTGTTAAGAAGGACAGAGACATTACACAATCCCAAAACATGCGTTTGTGAGAAATTAGGCAGGTGGTATGATGATAAGTTCTGCCGTTGTAGCCATTGCCAAATACAATATCTAGTTTCTAATTGTGCCATGAAGTTCGTAGAAGAGGGACAAGAAGTTCTGTGGAGATAGACTTAACAGGCCCATTACACCCGAGAAAGAAGAAGTGGTTATGGATATTCCTGCACAAAGGCAGTCTTTAATCATTACCAAAGACAGGTTTGCAAGGCATCATCCCTGTAAACAATCAAATAAGAGTGATGCAAATGGAGCCCCTAACAGATCCAACAGAAACAAGAACCATGCTAGGAGTTATATTAATAAGATTAAGGAATGATGGATGGAGATTAGTGACTAATAAGTTTTGGGTTCTGATACTCTGAAACTCTACGCCAAACTGTTGCATGCAAAAGATCTGACGGATTCCCTTAATAGGATCCTTATATAAAAGGATATTGCTGAAGGTAAGATAAAGGATTTTCTCAATGAGGATGAATAGAGATTAGTGAAAAATTTGCAATAAGAGGTTGGAATTTGGGCTGGAGAGAGAAAGATATCTCATTGCCTATAACAGGAGTCCATCATGCAATCAAGGGAATTGATCTGAGAGAGGTCTTACTCCATTGATTCTAGGAAACAAGAGAACAATACTTTGACAAATAATTAGGTTTGGTCCTATTTTATTTGGTTTGGGTGCCGAAACAACGCCATGCTATATCATGAAAAAAGGATTGATGCAGATATGTGTGGGCCTAGGGCTTGAAGTGTTCTATGCACATTTTGGTCTTTTGTGATCCAGGCACTAGCAAGTCCCACTTCACATTCACCATTAAGCATCATGCACTTAAAGGGATCCGCTTTTGTTTTTTGTTGTTCAGTAGAGATGGTCTCCTACCTTCGATAGGAATGAAATTCAGGATGTCATAATGTGGTGCTTTGTTAACCTGACTATCTAAAGAGATTCTTTCTCTCTCATCATTTGATTCTTTACTGTTCTTTCTTTTTGATGGGTGTAATATCCTCTCCCCTTCCTCTCTTCTTACTCCATTGCTCTTCTTTTCTTTTCCAACTCAGCCAAGCTGACCTAGCCCTTCTTTTCTTTCTTTACTGAGGCTGTATACTCATTTCTAAAATGCAATTTTTTCTGCTATGGCAGTCAAGCAATAAAGTATATGAAGATGTTTGTGTGAACAAGGAGTACAATGGACACATATATATATATATGCAATGTTGTTTGTGTATTAAATGTAGTCATCATTGTTGGTCTCTTAACTATGAAACAGACAAACAAAGAGAACCATTTTTCTGCTTGATCGAACAATAGCCAAGGAATCTTTCATCTCCATTTTCCATGAATGAGAGAAAATGGTAGAGGCCAATATGCAGTATATGAGCATCATAATAGATATAGTGTCTTAGTATTTCACTGATGGGTGTCTTAGTATTTCACTGATGGGAATCAATCATATTAAATATGGTATATAGATAGTTAAATAAAATCATACAAATAGTGAACTTGAACAATTATATTGAATGTTGTATTTCATTGGTGGCAATTTGGAAATAAGAAAAAAAAAAGAGGGAAAAAAAAGGTTGCAAGCATAGATTTCTCTTTCCCATTTCTACTTTGTAGGGGCTAAAAATCATGTAGGGTTAGCAGCAAGCTGGGCCTAGGCCTAGGCCTAGGTCTAGGCGCAACCCTATTCTCCTGAGGGCCAGCCCAAGCAGCATACATGATGTAGGCACTTTTAACTAAAACATCTTATGAGTGATTATGCCATGCACTTTTGTCCCTCAAGGGACTTCGAGAGGTCTTTTGCCCATTTTTCACAAGTGAGCAACCCTTTCAATGCAGCTTGGGACAATAGAATATAGCTGATGGCCAAGTCGTCTATCCCGAAGTGAATGATAGCGGGTCTGTTCTACTCCTTATTCTCATAGTGTTGTCTCATCAAGTGAAGGATTTTGGAGTGGTTTTAGATGAATTTCGTCACCAACCTTGCCCAACTTTTAGTCACTTTTATAATCTATAATTTCGTTGATCTCCTCCAACATGAGATAAATCTAGCGGGTAGTACATGAGGTTCATACTAGATGCTTCTTTTTATAATATATAGTGTTATCCATAATAATCTAGGCCATATACTTTTGTCCGACCCCCGCGACTATCCAGTCCATTAATTACACTAGTAATTTTGCTTCCTCATCTTTGTGACTCTGCTGGACAAGAAGGCTATTCCATGTATTGTACTTACCCAAAAAAAATGGCTATTCCATGTGGGAAATAAACCAAACAGTTCCAATAATCTTTTTGTTAGACTTTGTTCCATCAATCGTAAGTCATGTTGGAGATACTTGTTCTTTGCCAATATATTATTATTGGAACACTACTATGTTTCCTTTCCTTTGAATTAGCCACTACTATTCCAATAATCTTTTTGTTTGACTTTGGCCCATCAGTTGTAAATCATGCTGGTGACACCTGTTCTCTGCTAATATATTTATTAGTGGAACACTCCTATATTTCCCAGCCATTGAATTGGCCACTGCTATGTTTTTGTTGCCTTAATCTATTATTGTAAGAACACGTAATTTGAATCTTGAGTGAAGTAATGAGGTAGAATGATCCAATGAAACCAGGTCCTTTACAAAAGGACCCAAGTCCAACCATAGGATTTTGTCTTTGCTTGATGGATTTATGGATCATCTCGATTGTTCATGGTACGCTATTGTAGTCGAAGATGACCACTATGTGTGAGATTGCGTCTTCTTCTTTAAATAAATCTAAGATTAATATTACGAAGTCAGTTTTATAGTTTTCAAGATCCATAGTCGCGAATGTATAGAGTGGATTGAGTGAAAGTGGGAAGCGCACATGGGGGTTAATGGGACTAGAGGCCCGGTTGATAACATCCCTCACCCAAACAACTAAATCTGGCTTGAGGGTTGTTCCAAGCTTGGGCTATGGGGTACTAGGCCTGGGCTTGGGGCAATGGCCTGACCTCTTTTTTTAATGTTTTGCTTTGATGAATTTGGAAAATATATATATATATAAAAAAGAAAACAAAAAACCAAAAAACAAAAAAAAAAAGAAAACGTAATGGCCCAGCCCAGACCAAATTTATCAATAGAGCTTCGAGCTGGATCACCTTGCCCGAGAGTTGGACCGAGCCTACGCCAGGGCTCTTTTGGCCTGATCTAAGCTGGGCCGGCCCATGCTAGCCCTATAGTGTCCTAGGTTGGCTCGGGCCAACCGCAGCCAAGCCCAAGCCCAAGCCCAACATGCTCCCACCCTTGCTAGATGAACAGAGAGGCTTGGGAGGTTTCTTTAAGAGATTAGTGAATGGAAAGCATTATTTGCATGCACTATGATGAAGTTTGTGAGGATATTAAGCCTTCATCTCCTTTCTGTTATAAACATGTACTCCCATTTTCTCAAATGCTCCCAATATATGCCACCCAAATAATAATCGTTCAAACAGCCATGTGCATACACCCACTTTCTCATACTCCCATTATGAATGGGATTAGTCTAATGGTTCTTGAAAGTATTTTACAGCTGTATCAATTGTTCAAAAACTTTGAATAGGTTTTGATATTTTGGTCAATAATCTTTTTTAAAAACAAAGGAGATTGAGGAAGATGTTGTACATATAATTAGAATTGGGCTGGCGAAATGGAAATGTGCAACCGGAGTTTTATGTGATCGTCGCATATTAATGTAGCTAATGGGAAAGTTCTGGAGTGTTGTTATGAGACCAGCTTTGTTTTATGGAGCAGAATGTTAGGCGATCAAGAAACAACATGCCTATAGGATGAGTATAGTTGAGATGAGGATGATGGATGAGCGACAAGGTAAGAAGGGATAGAAATCATAATGAATACATTCAAAGAAACTTAGGCGTGACTTCAATAGATGCTAAGTTGACATAAAATAGACTTACATGAGCTGGTCATGTGCAGCTCAGACCCACTACAACACTTATTAGGAGATATGAGTTTATTCAAATGTAAAACTCAAAAAGGGCGATGGATAAGCCCAAAAGTATATAGTTGGAAGTAATAAGGAAATATATGGAGATTTATGGCCTCATTGAAGGTATGACTCCTGATAGAGTAGAATGACGGAGTCATGTAACTGATTCCAAATAGTTAGAAAAAAACTATGATAATATAGATAAAAAAATCCCCAAACAACTTTAAAGATTTAATTATATACTTTTCATTTATCTCTCGTACCTTCTCAAAAAAATATTTTCTAAAAATCCTAAAATACCATTGTTCAAGGTTGGAAACCACGAACAACCATGAAATTTCGGTAATTTGACCCACCCAAAACAAACAAGGCTATTTCAAGGGCCACAACCTTAGAATTGTGATAGCTCGCGAGGAGGGTGAGATAGCTCAAGAATTGTGATGGCTTATAAGTTGGCTGGACTTTAGGCCAACAGGGCCCGGAACTGTGGCCTAATTGGGGCCCAATCAGTCCTAGTATCAAGGCCCAAGCTTGGTCTGGCCCGTAAAATTTGAGGTCTAGCTCCATACAAACATGAAATCTTAAATGACAATAATGTTACAATAATGTTCTGTAATATATATTCGATACATGAAACATTTATTTTAAAAAAGCTTACGTCATGCTAATATTGGCTCGGGCCTGGACCGGCAGTGTCTCATTCGCATCCCACAGACCCCATTGGTCCCACTTCGAAAACCTGGCCGACCCGTTGACGGCTTTACTCATGAGAGATGAGAAACCCTAACCCTTTCACTTAACCTTGGTTAATCACCACCCCAGCTCTACTCATGACATTGATGGCGTAGGAATAAGATTTTTATTTGGATGAAGTTTCTATAAAGCCTGCCGTTATAAAATAAAATAAAGTCTCATTTTAAAATTTTTTTTAAAAAAAAAAACATTTTTTGTGAATGTAAATTTTTTTGATGGTTAAAAACTCAAATTTCAACACCGACAATAAAATTTGAAATTATAAAATCAATCAACATAATTGACTTTTTTTTTTTTTTTATTCTCGACAAGGTCTTTGGTGATGAGCATTTCAAATATGGCGACTCAGTCCAAACCGTACCTCTTCCACTTGATGCATGACCTGGATGTTATCCTTGCTTTAATGCCATCGGAAGAGACACCTCTCTCTCTCTCTCTCTCTCTCTAGAAGTAGAGAGAAGAAGAGACAGAGCACAGTCCAGTCCTATATATCTTTCACAATTCTCATTCTAGAGAGAGAGAGAGAAGAAGAGACAGAGCACAGTCCAGTCCTATGTATCTTTCGCAATTCTCTTTCTAGAGAGAGAGAGAGGAAGAGAGAGAAAGAAGTAGAGTCCTGTGAGTCACACCCTGAAAAAGCCCAGGTCACCATTCTACTGATTAAAGATAGATAGCCCTTTTTCTCCAAAGGGAAACTTCCCCCACACTTGAGTCAAATTACTCCCTCTAAAAATGGTTGGTGCAATTCATGTTCCCTCCAATGTCAAACCATTTCTAGAATAAAGAGAAAACTCATCTGCCCCAATTTGCTTGGACTTTCACACCATGCTTTGAAATATTTGCCAACCAAACTCATTATTATTAAACAGTGTTTGAGAGATAGAGAGAGAGAGGCCTTGAAGTTGAAGAGAGAATATGGAGGAGATATTCTGCTTCTAGTTGCTCTTGTTTAGTAATGAATCTTCCTAATAAAAGATTAGAGATTTCCAAGCTTCATGTCAAATGTGGATATCATTCCATGTTCATTTAGTGCATATATTATACAGCTTTACTCTCTTGGGCAAAGAACTAACTTAGACAAAAGAATTTGTCCAAAATTTTGGTAACCACCTTAAAATTGCTTGATGATTATATTCGTAAGAAAATATTTAAATTTTGAATTTTCTAGCATTTATGTCCCACCTTTCAAAAATTCATCGGTTTCTATTTAATCTTGCTGCATTATTTCAATCGTGCATACTATGAAACCGTTCATTTTTGGTACAAGGAGGTCACAAACACTTCTGCTATTGGATGTAAAATCTAATGGATGAAATTCTATCATAGCAATCAAGAAATTTTAGTTTGGACTTTGTGACCAACAAAGGCACATCCTCAACTACCTGATTCTAAATTTAACGGACAACAATGATTGTGAATTTTTTTGTATAAAAAATAAATGGTCTTATTGTATGTATTTTTTATATTATAAGATCATTCCCTATTAATACAAAAAAGTCACCATCACTCTTAAGTTATTGGATGTCAAATTTGATAGGGTAAACTACATTATAATTTTTTAGGAATTTTATTTTAGACTTTGTTCCCGGCCCCAATAAAACATTGTGATTGTAACCTTCCATATGCTATAAAAGAATTTCTATGGAGCCGAGGCTCTAAACAATCAAATTTGAACCCACCTAAAAAATTCACTACAAGAGGTTGTTTTGAATCCCAAATATCCTCCAACTGATCATCTCGACATTAAGATACATGGACATGAGAAAAAATGGATTTCAAGTTTTGAAAATAGTGCATCTTGTAACGTATTTTTCGACCGTCAAATTTCAGGATTTTCAAGTTTTCATAGATCTGTTCGATCTACATTATTTTTTAAGCTTTAAATTTTATAATTAAAGATGAAAATATATTTTAAAGCTATCACAAAGATTTCCAGGATTGAAACCACATTCTCGACACTATTTGAAGGTGTGTTTTACTTTGATCGTTTAGAGCCTCAGCTCCTTCAAACCGCACCCTATTATATATATCTCTTTACTCCTCTTTTTCTGTCTTTCAGTACATGCCCTTGGTTTCCAAGTAAACCAAGGGCTCTCTCTAATGTACCATAATGCTCTCTCTCCCTCTCTAACAAATCTCTCTAATGCACCATAATGCTTCCTTTCTCTCTCTTCCTCCTCAAGGTCCATGAAGGAAGCAATCCAGGGAGCCATAGCAAAAATGCATGTATTTTGGTTTTGGTCTCTCCAACAACACTCCCACAACCCAACAAAATAATAAAGGCCTTCAACTCCACATATTTCTGCCTCATCACTCCTTTCCTTTTCTTTGCTTACTTTCTTCAGACCTGATTACCCATCATCCCCTCCTCCATTCGAAAGACATGGAGATATAAGATCGCCTAGAGAAATTAAAATTTTTATATATTTAATTATTTTTAAATATACTTCATATATTAGGACTTAAAAAATATTATCGACCATAAATAATGTTCAGGTCCAAGATTTGGACATGGACTTGGACCGGGTCTACTCCTCGGGTCCTAGTTTGGGTTCGGGTCTGGGTCCATTGCCGCCCCTAATTTAATAGTGGACCTTAGCCACTTCTTTGGACCTTACATTTATCGTATCTCATATGGACTACTCCTGTGATTTTCAGTTTATTTGTTGATTGATAAGTAAGCCAACGACTACATTCAAAAGAAAAGGTTAGCCAAAGATTCAAACTTGGAACCAACGGTCCATCCCTAAATAAATGGGAATCTAAAGAGAGGCTTCAATCTCACCAAACTTTGTTAAATAAATAAATAAATAAATTATATATATATATGATAAATGATCCTATAGGACCCTCTCCCATTCATATGTGTAGGACTCCAAATGATCACTATTAAATTTGGTACGGATTTATAGAAAAGTCAAATTCTACATCTATATGATAACTTTTTTAAAGATTCGTGCAAACTTTAATGGTGATCTTTTGAAGTCTTACACTTGTGGGTAGGGGAGGGTCCTATAGGATCATTAGTATATATATATATATATACTCTTTTTTTTTTCTAAACGACATTTTGCCAAGCTAAGTGGTTAAATCAATGTTTTAAAATTTGGATCAGTTGATTGAATTGGTTGAACTGACCTTTAAAACTTGGAATTAGTTGGGACCAAATTAGTTTTGGGATGGTATGGGTCTTAGCACAATTCCCCCCCAAAAATCCCCGCTTTTGTATTTTTTTTTTTTAAGCTTGATTTTTTAGTTTTTCTTAGATCCCAACCCCATAAACCCCCAACAAGCCCGAGTATCCTCGAGTTGGGTGTCCCACTTGGGGATCTTAAAATTTTATCAAAAAATATAAAAGACTTAAAAAAAAAAAGAATTTATTTGTGATATGTTTTTTTATTTTTTGTTTTTATCATTTTGACAAAGATTGGAAAGTGTTTTGGCCCTGGGTACTTATTTTTATATTTTTCATTTTTTGAGATTATTTCTAAAATACATGTTTAACCTCATTTTGTTGTTCGTTGTTTATATTAACTTTAACATAGTATTCCTGTTTTGGGGATTTTTATTATTATTTTTTAACACTTTTAGCTTGCTTAGAACTCGATCCTACAAGGGCCGAGTAACTTGGAGTTGGACCGAGTACTTGGCTCGGGTCCTGGCAGAGTACCCAGCCCGAGTCATTTTTTCGAACATTGAATTGTACTAATAGAGGAAATGGCGGAATACCCATACAATGAGAACTCCTATGTGTCACAACTTTGAGAGTCTTCAAAAGTCCAGTGGTTAAAGACACCCTTAATTCACTTATTCCCCCATGACAAACTTCCCCCAAACTTTAGTCAAATTAATTTGTTTGAACAAGGTTGCTGCAATTCATTGCATGCCCTCTCCCAGATGCCATGTATTTAAATAATTTTTCTAGAAACATTTACCACCAAATTTAGAGAGAGGCCTTAAAACTTGAAGAGAGAATATCCACAAGATATTCTTGTTCTTCTTCTTGTTTTTTAGTGTTGAATCTTCCTGAGAAAAGATGAAGACATTTCCAAGCTTCATGACAAATATGGAATAAATCCATATTCATTATCATGTACCAAACTCTGTGATAAATAATAATTTCGCTGCATGTACCTTGCTATTAGCAATCTCCATGATTCCAAGAATAATAATGCACCATAGCACTACATGTCACACACCGATATTTGGGTTAAGGGGCTGTTTTATTGGTAGAAATAAGGTTGTAGCTCTATATACCATCCATTTTAATTGGAAAGTGTAAATTTAATATATTTTTTAAATAAGAAAGACTTTATATAAGGTTGCAACCTTATTCTATAGAAGTAAAGTGTACATTAAAAATCCAAATAAAATGAGCGCTCCGTAGTTAGAAACGTTTCAATTGATAATCTTAATTTTGATATGCATGGATATAAAAAGAAGAAAAAAAAAAAACGATTTCAAATTCTAAAAATAGTGCGTTTTGTAGCAAGTTATCTTGACTATCTAGTTTCAAAATTTTAAAGTGTTTATAGATCTGTCCAATCTGCACCATTTTTTGTATTTTAAATTTCATAATTAGAAATGAACATATATCACCGGAAATATATCTTCCGGCAAAATCTAGAGATGCGCCTTACTTGTATAATATAAGGTGGGCAACTTATGCAAACATCACCTTAAAGTAATATCAAAGTTTGGCACATCATTTAGGATTGTGTCGGATCTACAATGTACCGCTAAAATACACATGTACATAACTTCAACATTACTTTTACAAATAAGTTAGTGGCCTTACAGAAATTCTTTCTTTTATTATTTATCTAGGACCTGTTATATTTTATGGGCTGGAATGATGGGCAGTTAAGAAGCTAACAGATCTATAGAATTAGTTTAGTTGAGATAAGAAAATGGATGAATGGCAAGACAATAAATGATAGATTTCATAATGAATACATCCGAGCAAACTTTGGGTGCATGTAATAGATGATAAGATGAGACAAAATAGACTTAGTTGATCTAGCCATATGCAACGCCGACCTAAAGCAACATTGGTTAGGTGGTGCAATTTGGTTCAAGTTGTACGCACTAAAAGAACAAGAGGATGGTCCAAAAAGATGTAGATGAAAATAACAAAAAGAGATATGTTAACTTATAATCTACTTGAGGGTATAGCCCTTGACATAGCAAAGTGACAAAACATATTTTGTGTGGCAGATCTCAAATATTTATGAAAAACTCGAATGATGATGATAATGGACACCTATAAAAATGGATTTTTCAAATTTTACCATACCAGGGACAAAAACCTATGATTATGGATTTTTCAAATGTTACACTATAGAAATTGGAACTTTTCTTAACTCTTAAAATCTCATTATAAAATCACATGGTGACGCACAGATGTATTATTTATGAAAAGTCTAATTTTTGTATTAATATTTCCTACACTTGTATCTATATGAAATACTAACACACATTTATATGTTTCCATTAGAAAGGCCGACCCTCTCATCGAATCACAGTATTTGACATACCTCCCTCACTAGATTTACCTTTTATTTTAGGGAATGTAAACTATAAAACCACTCTTTTGTACAAAGATGTCACAATCACTCAAAGCCATTAGATATGAAATCCTACCGTTTAAATCTGCCACAACATTTCAAAAATTTTACTTTGAACTTGTTGCCTCCAATCACCCGGTCATGTGACCTTATATGAAAAGTAAATAATCTTTTTTTTTTTTGACAAATAAAAAAAAAGTACATACATTTCCTTTCTTTTGCTGTTCTCTCTTAATTTAGCCCTTTCACACTCTCTCCTCTGGATCTATAAGCAAGCCAGGGGGGACCCACGGCATAAAATGCATGTATTTTTTGGTGTCCAAGTAAATGGAGAGGGGCCCTATGTACTCCCCAAGTCCTTGCTGCACTTTGAAGGACAAAATGCTTTGGTCTCTCCTCCGTGTTCTCCATCCCACAACCCAACAAAATATTAAAGACCGGACCAACCTCCACCTACATATTTCCACTTAATCACTCCTTCCCTTTTCCCTTTTTCTTTGCTCAGACCATCAGACCTGGTCCCCTCCTTCATTGGAAGAGAGAGGAGGGGACACAAATAGTAGAGGGATAGAGGGTGGCCGGATTCGGACCCGACCTGTTGCCACCCCTAAGTAAATGTTGGACGATATAACACCCTTTCGCTCTTGGCTATCTCGGTCGGGCCCAAATGAAGGCCCATATCAGACTGGACATGACCCAAAAATTAAAACATCTATTTATTTAACTATATTTAAAATATATTTCATATATTGAAACCCAAAAAATAAAACTGGACCCAAACCCAAACTCAAATAGTGTTCGGGTTCAAGATTTGGACCTAGACCCAAATCGGGTCTACCCTGGTCCCAGGTTGGGTCCGGATCCATCGCCAGCCTTGATTTAATAGTGGGCCTTATCCACTTATTTGGACCTTGCTTTATCTTATCTGATATGGACTAGTCCTGTGATTTTCATTTTAATTGCTGTTTGATAAGTAAGCCAAAGACTACATTCCAAAAGAAAAGGTGAGCCAAAGATTCAAACAAGGAGTCTTGGGGGTTGGGACAATGGGCACCACACCAATAGGGAGGTTTCTGACTATGAGGGCACGTGCACAGACGAGCCGGTCAATCCCTAAATAATGGTATTTTATTTTTGAGATTGTATATAATGAGATGATTTACGTTGATACAAAATCGATCATAATTCTTTACAACCATTTGATGTGAAACTTGATAACTTGTTTGTGTTACAAAATTCGAAAAAATTTCTTTTGAATTTTGAATTTGATCAATGAAATAATTACAAACATGCAATTTCACATCAAGATTATTGTGACTACTTTATATCAAAAGTAAATAGTCCCATTCTATACTCTCCCTTTATTTTTTTTCTAATCGGACATTTTGCCAAGCTAATTTGTTAAATCAGTGTTTTAAAATTAAGACCGGCCCGTTGAATTGGTTGAACTGGCCTTTAAAACTTGGGTGATTTTCAATGGTATGGTTCTTAGCTCGGGTCCCGCTCCTTCCCTTCCCTTCCCTTCCCTTTTGTTTAATGATGTATTTTTAGATTTTCTTAAATCCTAACCCCATAAACTCCAGTTTTTTATTTTTTGTTTTTTATTGTGTTTTATTTATTTTTAAATAACTTTTAAATTGCTAATTTGGATCAATGCAAAGCAGACCCGGATCAACAGTCCAATATGGATTTATAGATGAACTATCCGCCCTACCGATCCAGGTTTTTAAACATTCAACTGGTTGTTGGATGTGCATCTAGCAAAATAATAATAAATTATTAGAAATACGAAATATTACATAAAGCAGGTGATTACTTGGACCTACCCAGTAAACCCGATTTGGATAGAACGATTTCGATGTAGATGCCAATTTTAAAAGGATAAATTAAAAAGTTTATTTAACCATCTTCTGATAATATGAACGCCTAATATGGCGTGCGTTTATCATTTTAGTATTTTGAATAGGCCTGAGTCATCATAATGATTTGATTTGGTTTGTCTTACTAGTGTGATTCTCCAACTCACTAATCTACATTTAATAAAGAAATTAAGCTAAAATTTCAGTGAAATCAACGATTTGTCACACCCATTGTCACATCCTAATGAGTTATTTCGGATCTTCTTTTCCAAAACCAAGTTATGCATCAAATCCTGGGCATACAGTTTCTAGCAATGGTTTAAAAAATGGATCGGTGATCCGGATCGGGTTTCCAAAAAATCGATCCGGATCGGCGAATCGGAGATTCGGATCGAAAATCTGGTGAATCGGTCAGAATAAAGCTTAAAAAAAATTCGAAAAAATTATTAAAATTAATTATAAATATTGTTTTTTAGGAATTCAATAAAAAATAATGGTACTCCATTAAGAATTTTCATGTTTTTGGATGAATATGCGAATATTGATATGTTCTTTCCCTGCATGAACTGCCATTCAGCATTTAATTTACAGTATTTCGTGTTCATCCCTACACTGTTGCTGTTGGGACTCGATATGTGAATAATATGGCTGGGATAGGGTGGCCTCAGAATCATCATCTCTCTCGTTTTCTCTTTGAATAATATGGATTAAAAAAAAAAAAAACAAATTTTCAAAAAAATCGATCATGGATTAAAAAAAAAATCACAAATTTTCAAGAATTCTATCATGTATTACAAAAAAAAAATTCGAATCA
>NW_006499897.1:844384-857918 GCF_000471905.2 Amborella trichopoda | reverse complement strand
AAAAAAAAAACAAACAATTTCGATCATGGATTACAAAAAAAAACAAACATTTCGATCATGTATTACAAAACATTTGATCAAGGATTACAAAAAAATTCTAATCAATAGGTAACAAAAAAAAAAAACAAACAAAAAAAAATCGAATCATGGATTACAAGAAAAGAAAACAAACATTTCGATCATGGATTACAAAAAAATCTATTATGGGTTACAAAAACCAAAAAATTCGATCATGGGTTACAAAAAAACAAAAACAATTCGATCATGGATTGCAAAAAAATCGAATCAAGTATTACAAAAAAATCTAATCATGGATTACAAAAAAAATAAAAAAAAAAAAAAAAATCCGTACGGAATCGCCGATTCACTGGTCGGACTCACCGATTCCGTACAGTGAATCGGCGATTCACTGTACAGAATCGTCCGGTTCTCTCTAGAACCGGACGATTTCCGATTTTTTAGGCGATCCAGTCCCCTTTTCACGATTTCCGAGTCGAACCGGCGTTTTTTAAAACGCTGGTTTCTAGTATTTGATTTGGTCAAAACTCGATTTCACTCGGGCCACCACCAAGTATTTGGTACTATCTAATACTCATCTCGAGTCGTATTTTCGAACACTGAATTGTACTAATAGAGCCCATTCACACAAAATAAAACCACCATCCAAATGAAGGTAAAGTCTGCAAAATATACATACAATGAGAAGAACTCCTTTCTGTCACACCGTTGAGTCTTCAAAAGTCCAGTGGTGCAGTCATCACTCTGCTGATTAAAGACACCTATAAGAACCTTCCCGCAGCCTTTTGGTTCGTGTGAAATTATTTTCTAGAAAATACTTTCACATGAAAAAATTCTCTCATGAGGTTAAGCGTGAGAATATTTTCATACGAATTTATCTATAGTACATATTTTCTAACTAATTGAAAATTAATTGATGTAAAAATATTTCCACACTTAACCACATAAGAAAATTTTCTCATATGAAAATATTTTTCAGAAAATAATTCCACGCGAACCTAAATCAAATTAAGCGAAATATCATTTGTCTTCATTACTTTGGACTTTCATTCACCATTAGAAATGTTGCTACCAAATTTAGAGAGAGATGCCATGAACATGAAGAGAGAATATCCACAAGATATTATGCTTCTCGTTCTTGTTGTTTAGTGATGAAGGTTCCAAAAAAGAAAAAGAAAAGAGGAAGATATTTCCAAGGTTCATGACAAATAGGGAATAAATGCATATTCATTATCGTGTACCAAACTCTAAAATAAATAATATAAATATCAATATTAGTGTCATGTATTATACGTTTGCTATTTAGCAATCTCCATAATTCTAGGAATAATAGTGCACCACAGCGCTACATGTCACGCACTGATATTTTCCATTATTGGGTGCAAGGGGCTATTTTATTGGTAGAAATAAGCCTGTAGCTTTATCTACCATCCATTTTTATTGAAATTTATAAATTTAATAATTTTTAAAACAAGATTGTCTGCAATGAAACCATTTATCTTCTATAAATGGAGGTCACAATCATTCTTGTCCCTTAAATTTCAAATTGGGTGGTTGTAAGAGTATCATTGAATAGACACAAAGTTCCCAAAAAAAAAAAAAAGTCTCGGACTTTATTACTCACCCCAAGCCATCCAATTTGGAAATGATTGTGACCTCTATGTACAAAAGATAAATGGTCTCTTTGTAAACAATCCCTTTTACAATAGAAAAGAGTTTATATAAGGATGCAACGTCATTTAAAATAGAAAAGAGTTTATATAAGGATGCAACCTCATACTACAGAAGTAAAGTGTACCTCAAAAATTGAGATGAAAAGAGAGTTCCATAGTTAGAAACCTCTTAATTGAATGAGATAAAATGTTGAGCAATTAAAAAACAATGTATCTATAGAATGAGTGTAGCTGAGAATAGGATATTGAGATGGATGAATGGTAGGTTAAGAAATGATAACATTCAAAATGAATACATCAAAACGAACCTAGGGGTGGCTCTAATAGATGATAAGCTGAGAGAAGGTACACATAGGTGATCTGGCTGTATGCAACATCGATCTAAAACAATATTGATTAGGAGAAGCAATTTGGTTCAAGTTTAAAATTCTAAAAAAGCAAATAGAATGTCCAAAAGGACATGGATGGAAATAGCAAGTAGAGATATTCTAAGTTGAAGATATAGCACTTGATACAAAAGAACGACGAAGTTAGATTTGTGTGGCCGATCCCAAATAATTAAAATAAAATTCAGATGATGATGATGATGGACACCTATAAAAATGGATTTTTCAAATGATATCATACCAGGGATTGAATACTTGTTTTTTTTTTTTGACAATTAAGTGAGAATAATTGTATGTTACAATTTAGAAAATCGAAAGTATCTCTTGAAATCTCATTTTAAAATCACCTGGTCACATAAAAATGTATGATATGTGAAAGGTCAACTTTTTTATTAATATGTATTATACTTGTATTTATATGAAACACTCTCACACATCTACGTGTCTCCATTAGACAGGTCTCTCATCGTATCACAGTACTTGACATACCTCCACCTCTTGATTCAATTTTTTTTTAGTGAATATATACTAAAAGACCATTGAAGAGGTCACATTTTAAACTGGATGTGAAATCCGACAACTTAAAATATACCACAACATTTCAAAATTATTACTTTGAAGTTGGTGCCCAATCAATGAAACATCTCCAATCACTCGAATCTGACTCTCACTCTGTGTCTCTCGTCTGGATACATGAAGGAAGCAATCAAATGACACAAACCATAAAATGCATGTATTTTTTGGTCTCCAAGTAAATGGAGTGGTCCCTATCTAACCCCAAGTCGTTGCCGTACTTTGAGGGTTCAATATGGCACCCTGTACACCATCAACACTCCCACAACCCAACAAAATATTAAAGGCCAACCCCCACCCTCAAGGCCACATATTTCTACCCCATCACTCCTTTCCCTTTTTTTCCTTCTCCCAATTTTCTTTGCTCAGACCACCAGACCTCATGACCCATCATCCCATCCTTCAGACCTGACGACTCATGATCCCATCCTTCCTTGGAACCAGTGTTCGAAAAATCAAACTGGTCTTGGAAACTTGGCCAAGGTCTGGGTTCGAGTGACTAGTAAATTTGCTCAATCAGGCAGGTCTCAGCCAGCCAGTTTAAAAAGTTAAAAAAAAAAATCTAGACAATATATTTAAAATATAATTAAATAAAGCACGTCCAAAAGAAGTTGAAAAGTAGTGAATTTTTATTTTTAAAAAAATCGATTTATGCCCTGGGGTGTTTTTGATATTTAAAAAAATGAAAAACGTAAAAATAAGTAGGTACAGCCAAAATACTTTCCTATCTTTGTCAAAATGATAAAAAAAAGAGAAAATTATATATATATCCGTTATACTTTAGATTATTGTGGTTACACCAAATAGTTTCCGTTATTACTTATCTGTCCGTTTTTTTCTTTCATAACGCCTTTTTTAAAAAAAGACACTTTTGCCTTTTTTCGAATGTTCAACATCCAAAAACAGCCGCAGCTAGAATAGTCACTTATTAAATTTTGGATGTTGAGAATTTTGGATGTTGAATATCTGAAATTCTTAATATTCGAAATTTTGAGAATTTCAGATGTTGAACATATGAAATTTTGTGCGCCAAGACTTCCTGAGTCCGAGCAATACAAAAAATTGGTATATTTCTAACTACTTTAGGGTTCACACAATCTGAGCATTACATAATAGATTGAAATAGTGTACTACTAAAATTGTCAGTAGCGACCGTTAACTCTCATGTATTAAATGAATAGCAAAATTAGTGTTACAAAAAAATTACCAAAAATTGGGATATTTCAAACTACTTTAATCTTATAAAATCTGAGTATTACATAATAGATTGAAATAATGTACTACTAAAATTGTGAGTAATACTCATATAAACACAAAAGAAACAACAAATTTTATTACAAACAAACAAGTTTAACAATTATTTCGTCAAAACAAAGAATACAATGTATCAACATGATACAAACAACAAATATTTATATATAAAAACACCTTCATCAATATTAATCTCAAATACACAACAAATGTTATTAATAAAATTAAATATTCTAAATAATAACATACAAATAAACTTTAATTAATCAACCGTATAAAAAAAGAGTAAGAACAGTACCAATCACGTCCAAATAGTGAGCCAATCTCCTCAACTTTGTGGGTTACTATATTAAGGGACATTAAAGGGGGTACGTTCCTTAAATGATCGGTTTTTCCCAACTTTATAAAAATAAAAATATATAAGTTTCCCTCCCGTGCACGGGAAGTCTTGGCGCGCAAAATTTCGGATGTTCAATATCCAAACTTATCAAAATTTGGGATATTAAATATCCGAAATTCTTTCGAATATTGAACATCCGAAATTTGATAAAGTGGCTGTTCTAGCTGCGGCTGTTTTCGGATGTTGAACATCCGAGAAAAGGAAAAAGTTTCTTTTTTTAAAAAAGACGTTATGAAAGATAAAAAACGGACAGATGAGTAATAACATAAACTATTAGGTGTAACCGTAATAACCTAAAGTATAACAGATATATATACATATATGTAATTTTTTTTAAAAAAAAACATTTAAAAACTCATTTCAAATATTTTTTGAGTTTTTTTAATATCATTTTTAAAATACCCAGCTGAACCATAAAGAACCGGCCAAACCATTTCCAATTTGACTGGCGGGGTTGCTGGCCGAGTTTGCCAACAAAGCTTGGAAAACATGAGGATATAAACTTAACCCCAAAATATACATGACGGTATAAGATAGCCTGGAGAAAGAGATGGGTAGAGAGGGTGTTATGTCTCTTTCAAGATTCATTAGTGGGCCGCGGTCATTTTTTGGACCTTACATTATCTTATCTGATATGGGCATGCGATTTTCTCTTTATTTTACCTTTGAGTAACTATGCCGAAGACTACATTAAAAAGAACAAATAAAATGGGACCACATCCCCAGGTAGGTCTCTTAATATGTAGGCACGTGCATGGTCCAGCCGGTCCATCCCAAAATAAATGGGATTTTAGAGAGACGCTTCTCTCACCAACCTTGGTTAAATAAATATTTTGTTTTCCTGATCGACGCTCGTGGACTAAGTCGTTAAACGAGTGTTTTGAAAATAGGATCGACAGGTTGAACCAATCGTTTAAAAAGCGGATCGATGATTTGGATCGGGCACCTAAAAAACAGATTTGGATCGGTGCATCGATGATCTGAATAAGGAATCGGCTGAATCGATTGGATTAAAGCTTCAAAAAAATCCGAAAAAATTATTAAAATTTATTATAAATGTTGTTTTTTAGGAATCCAATAAGAAATGAAGGTACTACATCATTAACTTTCGTTTTTTTCATCAATTTGTGAATATTGAGATGCTCTTTTCCTGTATGAACTTATGTTGACCATTAAATTTACATCACACAAAAGAAATCATAGAATTATTATGGATTAATTATATAATCATATATGGACTACAATAAAGAGTTTGACTAAATCGATGAAAATTTCGACATTAAAATCTCGAATTGGCATAAAACCTTAATCCGCTAAAAAAACCAAAATTATTACAACCTAAATAACTATAATATTATATACCAATAATATTTTATGATTATTTTATTATATAAATAATAACAAATCCAAAATATTTTATAATACCATCTAATTTAAAACGTATTATTGACAACTATAAGAAAAATAGTACACTACATGATTTATAATACAAAAATTAATAAATAAAATAAAAGATTCGGTTATCAATGTAGAAATTATTAAAATGCGTACCAATTTTCTTTAATTTTTTAGGTTTCTAGAATAAATTAGTGGAAGAGATTATTAGTAGAAAGAGAGAGATTTCAAATGGCCTCATTGTATAAATCCTATCTTTAAACTAATATTACTAAATTTATGTTAAAGACCATCTTGTTATAAAAATAAAAAATATAATTAGACTATTTATTTCTAGGTTGTATGAAGAAATACCTTTTATTTTTTTGACAAGAAATACTTATTGTGTTATATTTTATTTTTTTTACAAGAAAAATATGATACTTGTAGATTATCTTTGTTTTTTTTTTTTGACAAAAGAAGAAGATGTTGTACTACATTTTTTTTTTGCTTGTTGTATTACTTTTTATTTATTTTTACAAGAAAAATAAAAAAAATGATGCTGCCAAAGTACATTTTATTTTTTTATGCTTTTTTTTTTTATTTTTTTTACAAGAAATACTTGTTATATTACCTTGTATTTTTTTTATAAGAAAAATAAAAAAATATTGTAGTATCTTTTTTATCTTTATCTTGAAAAGCCTGTTATTTTATATTTTTTATATTTTTTTACAATAGTATTTTTTGCCTTTGTTTATTTTTTTGACAACAAATTGTATTTTTTTTACAAGAATAATAAAAAAATGTTGTATTTTCTTTTTTTATCTTTATCTTGAAAAACCTTTTATTTTATATTTTTTCTATTTTTTTACAACAGTATTTTCTGCCTTTGTTTATTTTTTTTACAACAAATTTTTTTTTGTATTTTTTGGTTGTGCGCCAAGGGGTTCGAACTCAAAAAAAAAAAAAATTTGTTGTGCGCTAGCTATGGGGTTCGAACTCAAGACATACACCCAAAATTAGGTGTTGTCAATCAACATGGCCATGTCGTCACATGTGATCCTTTTAGCTTCCATAATAATATATATTTAATGATATTGCTTTAATGATTTTTTGTGGGAATTATCTCACATCGAAGGATGAGTATTGCTTGGTTCTCTATAAAATCATGTGTATTAGATTTTCTGTTGCGCCTGTAGAAACGTGAGAGAGGCAAACGTGAGATTAGTTACCACGTGTGGCCACATGTCACTCTCGTACGGTGGCCACGTGTCACTCATTTGAGGCTGCCACGTGTAAACCAAAAAAAATACCAATTTTTCCTATGAGACTCACGCTTCACTATTCGAAATCGCCTGGTCCTCTCTATTCGGAATCACGATTCACTATTCAGAATCGCCTGGTTCTCTCTATTCGGAATTGCCCGGTTCTCTCTGGACACGGGTGATTCCCGATTTTTTTGTGGAACCGGCTCGGTAGCAGGCGATTCCCGAGTCGAACCGAGAGAGTCTTGCTCGACTCGGCGAGTTTTCAAACACTGGGTTGAACAGTTGAACTGGCATTTGGCTTTATGATTAGGAGGAACTGTTTGAGTATGGGCAAGAGAATAATAAAATAAGAAAAATTTATCAAAATACATTTATGAGATTATCTATCTAATATTTTACTCCCATTTTGAATTAGGAGAAAATTATATAAAGTTGCAACATTAAATTTTAGAATTAAAGTGCATCTCAAAAATCCATCAGAAAAGGCTCTTTTGATGTTGAAATACCCTCTAAATAACTACTCGACATCTAGATATATGGAAATACTAAAAAAAAAAAACAAAGATTTCGACTTTTAAAAATAGTACATCTTGTAATACATTATCTAGACTGTTTATTTTTTAGATTTTTATGCTTTTATCGATCTACTTAATTTGAACCATTTATAGGCTCCTCCATTGCCCTGTCAGGGCCAAGCCGTGTTGATATGAAAAGGGCCAGCCCTGTCGTGGTCCTAGCCCAAGTCATGCCAGGCCAGGCTCTAGGAATGTGGCCCAAGCTCTAGTTTTTTTTGGGCCAATGCTACCCCTAATCGAATGTTTTAGACCTAGGGTTCGAAAAAGCCTTAGGATTCCTTCTGATCAAACATTCGAGGAAACATCAGGTCTAGGGTGGTCCAAAATCACCCGGTCCCCCTAATTTTTCCAAATACAATTACATAGATTTGAATTAAAAAACAACCAAATCGAATCGCATAAAGAGGAAATCGGTCCCCCAAGAGAGGGTCCGATTCCAACTTTAAAACCTAGTTCAAAACAAACAGGCTCCATTTTGCCAGTTTTCGAGAGAAAGAAACCTATGCAAAAAATGTATATAATATAAAATAAAAAATCGAGTCATTGGATCAAAGAATATACTAGGCATATCTCTGGTAGTCCATGCATGCATCAACCTTAAACTTTAAAAAAGCCTAAGTTTCTAACCAAACCTTTGACTAGGGTTTCATGTGTGGATCACCAACACCTTTACGCACCATATCTACCCTAGTCATAGTGCAAGATCTACCCCATCTACAATGAAAATTTTCATATCAGGAAATTGTTACTCACTTCAAAGACTATCCATAACCTAACGACAGTGGTGTTATAGTTTTTGGCTTCTATATCTAATAAATATGATTAGGTTTTGAAAAATAAAAAGTAGATCCAAATTGGAAATCGTCGATCTGAATTATATTTGATAAGGCCAGTTTCATTGTAGAATATGGATTTCTTAATGCTCACTCTAGAACCAATATGTCTTTTTCAAAATATGTCTGTTTGATGGTTTAATTCATCAAACAAGGTGTTTGAAGATGATCTATGCATTTTTTTTTTCTTTCATTTATTATTTATTATTTGTTGGATTGTTGATTCGGTCGATCTAAATCTATTTAGCTTATGCATATTGGTACAGTAGAGGGTGTGACCCATGTTTTTAAATAATGGGCGCGATGTTTGTGCTTGACACTTCAAAGATTTAAGCACTTATTATCCTTTTTTTCTAAAATTCTTTTATAAATTTGCTTTAGTGTCACCTAAAATCTCGCCTCCCTTATATTAAAAGATAAAGACATGTAGGGTATTTGAAAAATTAAGTTTCTAGTAGAAATTTTAACACTCCTATCTTTATCAGATACTGACTTAGGTTCATGTCTTTATATGATACCTCTACAAATACTTGAATTTTTTTGTGACCTTGAAAGTAGGTTGGCGAAACTGGCTCCCAACCTAACCTGTTACTTCTTTGTCAAGTTGTAAACAACCGCAAGATTGTATGATTTTTTGTGTTGAAATTTAAACTTGGTAAAAGACCATTTTAAAAAAATTCTTATAAATTTTTTTTAAAAGAATTTTTTTTAAATTTGATTAGGCACAAGGTTTCTAACAAAGTGGATACTCCATATGCACTTAAGTTTGGAAAGGAGCTGAGTCGTAGTGGTAGCACCCGTAACTAGTTACCATGTTGTGGTTTCCAGTCTGCCACCCACAACTCCTTAATCTATATGAAAAGATGGGTAGGGGCATGTCTTCCCCACTTAATTACCCGAAAAAAAAAAACATATCTTTAATTTGGTAAAAATGGTTAATTTACTAAAAAGGGAATTTGTTTTCTAGTTATTTCCCTATTTTCAAAAAATCCCCATTTCCCATACTATGTATTTTGAAAAACTTCCGAATGAAATTACTTATCATAGGATCACGTAGGCACTGAGTTGGATTTGAAAGTAACACTAAACTCTGGATTTGTAAGGCTTCCAATATAGGAAACGAGCTCAGGTTTGAATGGTTGGACACGGTGTTGGAAAAATCGGCTCGGGCCAAATTCCCCAGTCGAGTACTCACTACTCGGGTCGGGTGATGTACCAACTGAAAATTATTAAAAAATAAAAAACAATCCCAAAATATATGAAAGATATATTCAAAATAAAATTTAACAAAACACAGCTCCAATTTATACCATCCATGTTAGTGTTTCTCTCTACAGGTTTTTACTCTAGTTGAATGTTACGTGTCTGTACCCTGAACAATAATACCTTTATAAAAGTTAAATTAGGTTCCAGACTATGAAATATGATATCATTATAGTGGCCATTAGAAAAAACTTGACTGACGTCGTACCAGATTAATTTTGTCACTAATTCGTCCCCAATTTCATTTAGCACCTCTCTTTCTCTCTCAACCAAAATTCATCTGCAAAATTCAAATGCACGTTGATAGGCTTTTTTTTGACAATTGTTACTGAATTTATTAATAATGAGATATTACTTCGTAGAATTACATTTATTGCACGTTGATATGCTTTCATATGATTGATATCAACATCAAATATCAAAAGTTTTCGATGAGAGTAATCAAATGGCAAGACCAATAATCAGTCAAAATTTAGGGCGAAAAGCAAAAAGAGATAAGACAAGGTGGAAATTGTGGACATGACCCCACGCTTTTAGGCAGCTGCATTTTTCTCTTGTGCAAATGAAGACCACCTAGAAAGAGAGAATAGGGCTGGAAATGAAGACCACCTACAAAGACAGATTAGGGCTGGAAATGGGCCTGATGGCCCAGTCTAGTTAGTCCGAACCTGAAAAAGTAGGGTTTGGGCTACCATGACTAGAGGGTTGGACTGGGTCAGGCCCAAGTCATCCCATGGCTTGGCCTGGCTTAGCCTATAGTTTCCTTTCACGTTTTTCCATTTTTTGAATTTTTTATTAGGCAGAACTGCCTAGGGCTTAGGACATACCACCTTTGGCCCGGTTTGGGCCAGGTCTAGCTTTATAAGGACCCAAGCTAGGGCGGGCCTGGCCAAGGCCGGTCCGATCCCTTGCCAGGCCTACTGGAAAGTGCGTTCGTGCTTATCCTTTCAGCCTTATAACAGTAGAAATCATCACTATGGAAAGTAAATAATTATTTACAATATACCCCTAATGAAATCATTCGCATCACATGTGTTGAAACATGAGGCACCATGATCACATAGACCAGTACCAAAGAATTTCAGGGTACGCAGAGCCCAAAATGATAGAACAACTTAAAACCACCCATCTAGTTTTGGGACAGTGGTATCTTCATCCGTAAGGCACAC
Source organism: Amborella trichopoda (assembly GCF_000471905.2). The sequence goes on along the minus strand of NW_006499897.1, from coordinate 847,135 downwards.
ACATATTTTTTTTCTCTCCGGTCAACAAGTTAACCCTTATTATCAATTGAGGAATTATACTGCGGTTCGTATAGGGTTTTTGGAAGCCCCAATATGCAAAATCGGGAATCTCAAATATTGAGATCTCACTTAAGATCGTGTACACAATTGGTTAAATTCGAAATAGATGGATACAACTATAAATTGAGTGTAAAAAATAAAGTCACCATAACGACACAATATTTATGCGGTTCACCTTTTAAGGCTACATCGTTGATTTTAGCAAGTAGAAATCCACTATTTCAATGAAGATTACGGATTTGGGTTACAAAATATTATACTTTTCTTAAAGTATCGGTAAAAACCTCATCGAACTTCCCGTTTAAACCTGCTCTCCTGTCCTAACAATTCCATTGAACAATATCATCTTTCCCATCGCTATACCACTTCTGGAAAGAGTATCTTGAGAACAACTAAGAAAATTTCTCTATCTAGAAGTGGAAACTCGACCAACCCAAAATTCCGTGGGAGTACATCTTCTCTGCAAAAGGTCATCTCTCTCTCTTGGAGACTCATTTTCTTCTTGGAGATCCCTATTCATGAACCCGAAAAGGTTGACCCTCAAAATAATGAGTATCAATCTTTTTTAATTTCTCTCTCTCTCTCTCTCTCTCTCTCTCTATATATATATATCACTTTTTTACTTCCCTAAAAATAAATTTTTTTTTTTACTATCATACCTTCAATCTTTCAGAAAAAAAAAAAAAAACATAAGCATGCTGATTATGACTATCTCCAAACCTAATAATTTAAAATAGCATGTATCTGGTTTGGGCTATCGCCAATGTCAAATATACCCAAAGTGTCTCTCCACATGAAGGGGTAGCAATTGGGTCGGGTCAACTGCCACAAGCAGATGGGTTGAGTCTAGACAGGTCCAGGTCAGGACTTAAATATTGGATCTGGCGGTTGGTTTCTGAGTTCAAAGGAATTGGGTTGGGTCTAGGTTTGGGTCTGTTCTGGACCTTATTAAATTGGATCAAAATCATTATATATCCATATATGCAACATTATTTATATACAACTTTTTATATACAGACGCAGACCCAATCAAACCCAGTGGATCGGGCATGGTCAGTGACCCATACCTAATATGGGTTCCGCTCGGGTCTCGCTCCAACCAAGAGCCCGGACCGTCGGGTTAGAGCCAGCACCCATTGTGTCGCATTCATATGTTCTTGGGGGCAACTAGAGAAATGATAATACAGCACATTTACGTCTTTGTTGCGCTCGAGGAGAGAGAGGCCGCACACTACCCAATCACATCCTATACGCGTGTGGATGCACACATATGAACCCCATTGCATTTATAGAAAGAGAGAGAAAGGGAGGAAAAAAAGGCATTGTGCGCACACAACACGCGCTGTTAGAAAGAGGGAAACTCACTAGAGGGACACTAGTCACCTAGGCCGCATCGGGCTAGGCCCGGCTCGTTGCCTGCCTTAAGTTAAAACAGAAACGAAACTGGCCCAATAAATCTGCCCCATGGAATCCTGCCTAGATGGATGAATCGTCAATGATCGGCAAATCGGACCAATTCTTTGGTCCATAACTCCATATAATAAAAAAAGGAAATAAAACATAATGGGTGCCGGTCAGGTGTTTCGGCCAATCCAGATCATCCAGTTCCTGAAGGACACGCCCAATACGTTAAAAAAATTGGACAAATCTACCTGATCATATCAATTCATGGTTGTGGAAAAAAATTAGGTTAGGAAGGATCAATTCTGAGCTTAGAACGATTCCTAATCCAAATTGGCAAATTTTAAATCATTGCTCTGTTTAGAAATCGTAATTTCCTATGGAACGGACAGAGAGGAGAGAACCGATCCAATCAAGTAAGAGAGACTAATCTTTTTTCCTTTTTTTTTTTTTTTTTTGTTACCAAATCATGTTTACAGAATCATAAATATTTTATATATTGCCCATTGGGAAACACCGTCGCTTTGCGATTCCGGGGCATCCAAACACCAACTTTTTAAATTCGTATTTTCCTTCGAAATTGAAAATTAACTCAAATTTTTTATCGTTTTCTCCATCGCTGGCTACAGTTCATAAATAAGAAGACTGGTTGGTATGCGTAAGAATAAGTAACGAATTCATAAAAAAAAGTAACAAAATAAGTAAAATAATATTTGTTTCATAGTATTATCCAAATCCTCAATAATTCACCTTATTTCTTTGCCTCATTCATAGGGCAATGGCGACCTTGTGCAAGTACACATCATTTGTTTTTAATTCATGGGAACATGCCTATTCATCCTTGCTTGCAACTGTATCCCATTGCATCTCCAATCCTTCCAAAAAAACTGCCAGCTTTATGTAAAATGTTGAAATCTCTCTCTCTCTAATGCTGAAATCTCTCTCTCTCTCTAAAAGGTAGTTAGACAAAGTTTCTCATGATATGGATTTTTCTCCTGAGCACAAGCTATTCACGAGGAAATCATGTCACCAACCATTGTTAACCTAGCCCAATTACTTGGGTTAAAAATAAGATTCTATTAATTATATTAATATAATATATTAATTATATTATAGAAATGTATATAATAAGACTATTTATTTTTGATACAAAGAGATCACAATCATCATTGACTGTTAGATTTGAAATCGGGTGGTCAAGGATGTGTCATTGTTTGACAACAAAGTCAAAAATGAAATTTTTTGAATGTTGTGACACACTTTCATCTATTAAATTTTACATCTAACGAT
>NW_006499897.1:824124-843660 GCF_000471905.2 Amborella trichopoda | reverse complement strand
AAATAAATTTTTTTGTTTTGTTTTGGGAGCATTTACAATTAGTTTCGATAGATTATCTTTAGTTCAACAACGTCACACTCATCTCCAACCATCAAATTCAAAATCTTACTATGAAGGTTGTGATATAAAGTTTGATAAATTTTGAAATTTTGTTTAAGACTTTTGGCATGGTAAGTGCCGCACCTCTTCCCGGTAGCAAAAGTAAATGTCCTATCATACGCTTTTCTATAATACATATACCATATTTCATACACCATATATAATATATCGTTTTTATATTCTTACATATAAATATTACATACATATATGTAGTATATATATATTTCATGGGCTTTTTTGTCATGTAGAATTTGACCTAACCCGGTTAACTTAGACACAGACCCTGACCTAGTACCAATTTCGAACCAAATTAAAGATATGAAAAGAACAAAATATCCATGTCATTTGCAATTTTCATGAAGTGAACTGAATGACATTTTGATTAAAGGAAAGATAAGACTTTTTAAGCCCAAATTATTATATTACACCTGACCAAAGGAGGAAAGATAAGACTTTTTAAGCCCAAATTATTATATTACACCTGACCAAAGGAAACCAGATTCACGTTTACTGAATGACATTTTGATTAAAGGAAAGATAAGACTTTTTAAGCCCAAATTATTATATTACACCTGACCAAAGGAAACCAGATTCACGGTTAATGAATGACATTTTGATTAAAGGAAAGATAAGAATTTTTTCCTTTCAGTGGTTTGAGTAATTTAGTTGGGAAGACATATCCCTATTCGTTTTTTTAATAGATTGGGGAGTAACATTTTGAAAATATTAATTAGGGGTGTCAACGATAGAAATGGATACGTTTTTTTAATAGATTGGAGAGTAACATTTTGAAAATATTAATTAAGGGTGTCAACGATAGAAATGGATACCATAATGTGATAGTGTTGTATGAAAATGCTACCACTGCGACGCTAGCCCCTTTCCTAGTTTAGCTATTTTGACAAATTGAAAAGATGCTTCTGGCTAGCGCTGAGTGCCAAATTAAAATGTGAGACCTATATTTGAGTATATGGGAGTTGCTATTGCCACTCCGGTTAGTGTAATATACCAAACCAGATGCCAATCCAACTCAAGACTGGTTCATCGAGCCTAAAAATTTCAAGAAACAAAAGTTATGGGATTCTTCTCATTTATAAATTTTTTTCTTCTGATTTCGATTTAACGTAGTAGGGTAAGAATTACTTGAATTGGACCATGAAAATTAGATTATGATGAGTGGCAAGTTAAAATCGGATGAGACAATGTTTCAAAACCCAAATTGGTACGGTTGGAATTTAGAAGAGCCTAAAAAAATGATAGGTAACTTTAAATAAATATAAATAAGCGGTTTTTAGGTAGGAACTAACCCATGATCTATACTATCGTAAAACCGGTTAGTCCTGTCCAATTTAAATCGCTAACCGGGGAATTTTAGGGTGGCAGAATCAGAAATGCTGGGTGGGTTACCAATAAAAATGGTGGGCCGATACTAACTCCTAAAAATAAAATAAAAAATTAAGAAGTAAATTATAAAGCACAACCACGTAGGTGTGCGGCCACACCACCAAAATCTCGTCGAGAGTGGGAGCCACGTGGATGTCAGGCGGAGGGGACGGGTGGTGGGTCCCGTACGGCCGTCCGGTGTAAGTAACGGCGGAATCCACGGCGTCATTCGTTGGCATGCCAACTGTAACGCCAAAAGTAACGGCCGACAAACGCCAGAAACCAGTCACTGTTACTCTTTCTATCCTTTTTCTAAATAGTTTTCGGACCTTTTTCCTTTCAACTTTTCTTTTTTCACTTTTCTGGTTAATTTAGTCCACACCGAAATAAGTGCTTGTTTTAGGAGAATATTTGTTTTTTTTTTTTTTTGATATGTGTTGTTTATGAGAGTATTTGTTCCCCAAATATTTGTAACCCGGGGACTCTTGAGGGCAGGGTTTTCTTTCATAGCTATCGAGATCCGCTAAGCATAGTGGTGGTGGCGATGGATTCGAACCCAACTCCGGACCCGAGTAGATTTGATTTGGGTTCGGGTAAGAATACTATTTTGGTCGGGGTTTGGGTATGGTAATAATTTTTGGATCTCAATATATAAAATATGTTTAAATATAGATCAATATATGGATATTTTAATATTTGGGTTGGGTCCGATAGGTCTGGTCTGGTGCGACAAGTTTGGATCCGGTCGGGTCCTAGTGCCATATAATTTTTTTTGATCCGGTCTCGACCAGATATGTTGCGACCCCTAGCTGAGCATGCGAAATCCTGGAAAGATTAAAGATCCGTGCTAGATCTATTGATTGTCGACCTGGATTGGTCTAAATCAACAGTATGGAATGATACTAAAAAAAAAAAAAGAAAAAAAAATGAAATTGAGGTTTCGTCAAGGTTTGGGGACCTCCTTAGAACTAGTTCTATCCTAATCAATTTTTTATTTGAAATGGTGATTTCCAATCCGGATGAGAGAGGTTTAAAATATTGTATAAGTAATTCTAAGAGGGCATATTGCCAACCCACCATGCCTAATATGAATTTCGGTTTCTGATCTAGATTCAAGGACAAACGGCAATTTGGCTGGCTTGCATTTACAAAATAAAAAATAAAACAAAAAATATTTAAATTTCCCATTTCTTTGAAGCACTTAGACGAAGTGTGCTTTTATAAAATTGAGGTTCATCATAAATTTTAAAGAGAAAATGTTGGCAATCATGTTAGATTGGTATAGAGATACTAAATAATTGAAATAAAACACGAACAATGATGATGATGATTTAGGTAAGACTCAACGTGGGCCAGACCTATACCATTGGATGAGCCCAATCGACTGTAGCTGATTAAAATGAGAAAAACAAATTTGTATGTTTCTGAAGATTTAATTTCCTCTATGTAACTCTTATGCTGTCTCTGTCGATAAAAGCTTCTCGATTTTGTCAAAAAAAAATAAAATAAAAAATAAAAAAAAGAAAAGAAAAAGAGAGAGAGAAAAAGGATTTGGAACGGGGCGAGTTGTTGGGTGGTGAAAAGAGATTGGCTGCTTTGCTTTTTAACTTTTAAGAGGAATTTAATGGTGTTTGTAATTTGGGAATTTTTATTGACGAGAATCACCCTTATCTATTATGAAATGTTCACTCTGGCCTAAGCACCAAAGTAGTTCGTAGTTGTGGAGACAAGTAGTCAAGCTCCTATCAATTTGGTAAATGACACAGTCATTTTGGTTCACAGTGATTTTCTTCGTCAGATGTAATAGAGTCCCACTTCTCTCTCTCTCACTCATATACCATAATTTTTACTTCTACCGTATTATCTTTCTCGCTTGGGTAGTTCAACGTCAGGTGTAATGTAACATTGCTAATGTCAATTATTAATCACTTAAATTCGAGACCGATTTTTTCAATTTATTGTAATTTTTTGCCGTCCGATACAATTGACGTTCTCTTTCTCTCTCATTTTCAGTGTCTTACCATATTTTTCCTACCTCTCTCTCTCATGTTCACTGTCTTGCAGTGATTTTTCTCATCAGACGTAATGGACACCCCTCTCTCTCTCTCTCTTTATCTGTATGTACTATTATTCAGAATATCTTATCCTTAGTTTTCAAAACAATGATTTATGGTTTCTCTACTTTTCTTTCTCTAGAATCTCCATATTAAGCTTTGTTTTTCCAACTAAATGAAATGTCCCTCTCAAGATTAGGTAAAAACTTCCAATTAGGGGTTGGGCTACTCATTGCACAAGAGAAAGATATAAATTGTCAATTGTCATCACGTAAGACTAGATCCTAATTTGAAAGATTCAATCCACACTCAACAATAGATGGAGAAGAAAACCAAATGGCACCCATTTTTTCAACTATGGATTGATTGATACATAGTAAAAGAGCTTAATAATTATGTTATGTCATGACATAGACTAATTTAATATTTTACAAACTCGCCTTGAAGATTTGCAGTCAGAGTCAAGAGCAGACTCAAAATCATTGGGATTGCATGATTTTTGAAACTTTTTATCGTTCGTATTAAAATTGCCCAGATCGACGCAGAATCGCCCTTGTTGAATTCAGGGACTCGGTCTCGATCTCGGGTGTCCGATCTTGAGCCCAAGTTTCTAAACAATGTTAAGAACATATCGATCAAAAGTCAACATTTTGACGCTTTTAAAATTACAAAATTATCTAAACGGATAAATCAGTCATTTTTTTAATATAGGGGTATCAATGTCTATTCTCTCACTTAAAAAGTAATATTATTGTTGTCGTACGAAGTTATCTAAAGGGAAAGCTTATCACCTGGTTATTTAATGGGCTCATCAAGAGAGAGAAACAGCGGCCTTTGGGAAGAGAGAGAAGGCAAAACACTCGCGAAAATCAGCCATTTCTATGCATTGAGGTGAGTCTCCATCACCAGATTCTTCAAGCTTTCCATCAAATCCAATTATTTTCTTTCTCTGTAAAACCCAAAAGCCAATACCTCGGCAATCTGTAAAACAAATCCTTATCAAAGATTGTTCACAGGCTTTTTCATTCTTTTTTTCACCCCATCTTTCGAATTTGCCGATGTTTGATCCGTTTAAAAAAAAAAAAAAACCAAAAGAAACCCTGAAAAAGCTGCAAAAATGGGTATTGCCCTGTAAAGATCCTTCAATTATCAGATTTTACAGACTACCTGTCCGCTCTGTAATGGTTGTTAACTCTGAACTTTACTTCCACAACGAACCAGCTAGATTCCCTACAAGTAAAAACAAAACCCTAATAAATCTCACACTGCCACTTTTAACAGTAAAAACCCTAGAATCTTATACTGAAGAGGTAACAAAACCATGGCATTAACTGTTAAGTACGAAACTGTTAAATTTTAGAACCGTCTAATCCAAAGAACCAACCATCTAAGTGAAACCCTAAAACTTCACCACGAAAAGGACCGTATGAATCCCTAAAGGCCAACTGCAACAGTGAAAACCCTAAAAGTCGGGCCTCATTCATGATTCCTTTTCTTTTGCAGCAAATTCTTGATCACGGACGTTGTACTGAAACGGACCACGGAAAAAAATAAAAAAAAGTAGAGAGGGGAAGAGAGAGAAAGAAAGTAATAATAATCACACCATTGACGTTTGCTTTTACCAAAATCCTTACAGCTAGTACCAGGCATGTACTTGTTCCCGTACTCAATAAAAAACCCACAAATTTTTATTGGCTCTCCCCTTATTTATTTCCTTATTTAATACTACATGCCTACCACACCTGTGGCTAACTCCTTTCTCCCTCTACACATACACTGAGTCGGACTTTCCTCCCCTTACTTTCTCTCTCTATAAACAACTTGCAGTTTCGTCTTCCTCCTTTCTCTCTCTATAAATTTCCTGGGGTTTCTTTTCTTAGTTTCTCTATAAGAGTTAAGTTTAGTGCTCGCCATTTCTGCTACCCTCGAGCTCAGATCTTGCGTTTTTCTCAGACATCCAACGGCTGAGAGGCGCACGATGAAGATGAAGCATCTAATCCGACGGCTCTCGCGCGTCGCCGATTCGTCCGAGTACGTTCTGCTTCGATCGGAGTCGAGGGCCGCGAGAGATCGGCGATCCGGAGCAAGAATGGGAAAAGATCGCCAATCCGATGGGAATGGGGGACAAGATCGGCGAGGTCAAGGGGGGAGGAAGGTCCAGGAGGGGCACGTGCCGGTTTATGTTGGCGAGGAGATGGAGAGGTTCGTGGTGTGCGCCGAGTTTTTGAACCACCCTGTGATCGGCGAGCTCCTGAAAAGATCGGCGCAGGAGTACGGGTACGAGCAGGAGGGGGTGCTGAGGATTCCGTGCCACGTGGCAATTTTTAAGCGAGTATTGGAGGGGTTGGAGTTGCGCGGCGATGTCGACGAGGAGTTGCTGGCGATTAGTGAAGCTGAGCTCCTGTAAAATCCTCTCTCTCTCTCTCTACTAAATACTCTCTCACACGCTCTGGTTTCTTTTTCTAGGTTCTGTGAACTCTCTCTCTCTCTCTCTGCAATTCCTCTCTCTCTCTCATCTTGGATTGAGGGTTTCAGAAGAGGGTCCCCATGTAAATACTCTGCGGCAAAAGAGCAGGAGATTTTTAGGGTTTTTTTTTTGAAGGTTTTCCAGTCCTTTGTTTATGTACAGGAAACGGCGTCTTTCTGTTACAGAAGAGATGATGGTGAAGCAATGAGTAAAACCCTAACTTTTTCTTTTCTTATTTCTTTTCACATTTGATTCTTGGTTTGTGGAATGTAGCAATCTTTATTTACTTTGGGTTTTGAGTGTAGAGACTGTGATTGTTACGGATTCAAGCACAATGTTTAGTGGATTTTCACTTTGTATATTTCCTTTTTGGTTTTGTGTTTTCAGTAAGGATCTTAGTTCATTTGGTGGGGAAATGGTGGTTAACCATTTTAACTGAACATTACCCGATTTACCTATTTTATTTGTGTGCGCAGTGAGCATAAATGTTTAAGAGGTGTGGGCATGAGTGTAGAGAGAGGATTGACCTCAAGTCCTCAACAATGGAGACTGGGTCCTCAACTCTGAAGAGAAAAATTCTGAGTTACAAAGAGAGAGAGGATGGGACATTGGGTGTGATTGAGTAGTTCTATGGGTGTGAGCATCAATATACAGAATCCCTCTGTACATATGTGTAGATTTGCACAAGGGCGTGGTTTTTATAAAGTTGCAGCCTTAAACAATCCAATTAAGGCGTACCTTCAAATTTTATTATAATATATAATTTTGGTGTGAATGTTTTTTAAGATTATTTCAAAGGAAATGACCTTACGAGACTTTCCCACATTATGTGTAGGACTCCATAAGTTCACCATTAAATTTCGTATAGTTCTCTAAAAAAAGTCAAGTCTCGTACCATATGATAATTTTTTTAGAGATCTGTGTCAAATTTAATGGTGCTCTTTTAAGGTCCGAAAGTCTCATAGGATCATTACTCTTATACCAAAATCTATTTTTATATCAAATTATAAAATTTTAAATTTTAAAACTGGTTAAAATCAAGTAGATTTATAAATATATTCACATCTTAAAAATGGACGGTCTGAAAAATGTGTTGCAAGATATATTGTTTCTGGGACTCGTAATATTTTTTTTTTCATTTTCATATATCTTGATGTTGAGATGATCAATTAGAAGGTTTTCCAATATTAAAAGAACTTTTATTGATGGATTTTTGAGTTGGCTTGTTAACTCTACATTATAAAGTGGAATTGTCGCATTGCGTGTTGTGGCATGCACCGAAATAATTGAAGAATAAAGCAATTTGGAATGGTTGCAGTTTGTATAAAGCCGAAGCTCCAAATAATCAAAATAAAATACACCTTCAAATAGTATCGAAAAATGTGGTTTCAATACTGAAAATATTTGTAATAGCATTAAAATATATTTTATCTTTAATTATAAAATTTCAAGTTTAAATCAAACATATCTACGGAATTTTGGAAATCTTAAAAATTGATGGTCCAAAAATGAGTTAAAAGATGGACTATTTCCGAAACTTGAAATCCAATTTTTTATTTTCTCATTTCTGTAGATCTTAATGTCGAGATGATCAATTTGAGTATCAAAACAACCTCTTCAAGTTAAAATTTCAAGGTGAGCGCTAATTTGATTGTTTAGAGCCCCGATTTTCAGTAAAACTTTTTCCTTTTGTATTTAAGAGAGAGTTGAAGGAAGAGAACGAGAAAGTTGAAGGAGGAGAGAGATTCAAAGGAGGAGAAAGAGAGTTAAAAAGGAAGGGCTGTTGCTTGCACGCTTGCCTGCCTGGGAGTAAGACCTCTCTCCTCCTCAAATCGTCTTTTCTATGGTCTTCTTCTCTTTAATAATATGATAATACAATCTTTGTGGACCGATTCTATGAGAAGTGGTCCCTCATTCTCTCTCTTTTTCTTTTTTTTTGGTTCTTTATCAAATTTGGAGCATCTTCGAACAAATTTCTATCCTCTCTTGTGTTATTGGTTTTGCAAATCTCTCTCTTATTTTAATTTAATACATTTCTCACTCTGAAAAAAAGAGAAGGAAACTGGTTTAACAGGGCCGCAGCTCTGTCCACATAAGGAAAGCTTCACCTCTTATAGCTCAACGAAAATTACAATTCAAGCTTTGGAAAACTCTATATTGATCATCTAAGCTTGAATATTATGGTAGTGAGAAGAGATTAGAATTTCAAACTCTAAAAGTAATGAATATTATAACAAATTATTTGGGCCTCGTCTTAAATATATAGCAATTTTTTTTTGGTCAAAAAAAAAAAAGTTATGCAAGTTCTGTACCATTTATTTGAGTTTTAAATTCTATTATCGATGTTGAAAATCGATTTTAGAGCCGTCATAAAGATTTATGTTGTTAAATGTGCTATTCAGATGTAGATTTGACACGAGGCTTTTGTTTTTATAAAACTTAGGCCTCATAGAAACTTCCTCCAGAATTACATCAAGTTGGGGACAATAATGCCTACTTTTATAATTTTTGGTGGGAGTGTAGGAGAATCGCTCCTCTACGTTATATTGGATCAAAATACGAACACAATTCCATCCTACCATTCTTAGAGGGGTGGCAATGGGTCGGGTCCAGCTGGATCAGACCAGACCCAAATAGATTCGGGTCCAGGTTTTGGACCCGTACCCAACTTATCTCGTCAGAAAATTGGACCCATATCCATACCCGTCGGGTCTCGTGTCTCCATTGTCACCATCACTATGATGCTTCTTTTTGTTTTTTTTTTTCGCCCTTTTTACCATCATATACCCGTATTATTGGCAATAAAGTCACAATCACACGCTATTAAATTTCAAGCCAAGTAATTTGTTATTTAATAGTTAAAGATGGCTACTAATTCTAATAATTATATATAATCCTTAATACGCCCAAATGAATAGGGCTTAAAGTAAAGCATTTTATCTCTAACAGTTTATGGGTATGGGTCGGGTCCATATGGACCTGAAGCCGGACCCGGACCCGGACCCGTATAGTGTTGGGTTCAAGTTTTGGACCTAAACTCGACCTTCTGGGTCTAAATGCTAAACTCATACCCGAGGTCTCAGGTCGGGTCTGGGTTCATTTTCAACCCTACATTAAAGTCCTACTTCCAAGTAGTTTAGAAGGAAATGCATCTCCTATTTGCAGCAAGAAGTAGGAACGGAACTCAAGGACATGGCGCCTCGCTGCCCATGATTACTTAGCATTGAGGCCATTCGTAAGTGTAATTCCAAGTTAATTATTGCGAATCACACGTTTTTTTTTGGATGCACAAGACATATTTCCACCGTTGTTTACAATGTTAAAAGCTTTAAAATGGTGTAAAATGAGCCCATCCATAATCATTACAAATCTTTAAATAATCTTTATTTGGACATGTTTTGTCTTCCATATTCATACATCTAGAGGTCAAGGAGATCAACTTGAGGGTTTTCCGGTGCTGAAACAACCCGTTTTAGAGGAGCATTTCGGTACGACTTACTTTTATAGGGTTTTCGAGGTCGCCCAAACCCACACTGACCTACTAATCCCCCTCACAAGCCCATGTTGGCATCCTTAATTGTTGTCTTTCTTAAAGTGTCGAAATATGTTCTTCAATTTTATTTTAGTAGTTCAGTGTGCAAGGGATCCCCTCCGCGTGATAGAAATAGAAATGAAAATGTCACAATGTGGCCCTGGTCGCCCTGACCACCTACTCTTGAGCTCATTCTTGTTCTTCTAAGTTAAGTATTGAAAATCTCACTTTTACTTTCGATTGAGAAAATATAGAATGAGACAATTTACCTTTGATATACGGTGTTCACATTAATTTTGACTATTGGATGTGAAATTGGGTGGATGCAATTATTTCATTGACCAAGTTCAAACTTCAAAATAAATTCTCTCGAACTTTGTGACACATCAAAGCTATCTAATTTCATATCAAATGGTGGTAAGGAATTGTAACCATTTTGTATAAATGGTCTCTTTGTATACCATCCCTTAATTTTGAGGTGAGGTGTGGTTTATAGTATAAGTTTAAACAATTAAAGTGTACTTTTAAACTCAATCAAAAAGCACATTTTAGTTTTGGAGCAAAAACTTTTAAAATGGTGCACAATGAGTAGATTTATAAGCACTTGAAAGTCTTAACAATTGATATTCCATATAACGTATTATATGATGCATTATTTTTAGGACATAATTTTTTTTTTTTCTTTTTTCTTATCCATGTCTAGAGTTCAAGATGATGAGTTGAGGGTTTTCCTATACTAAAACAGCCTAGTCAATTTTTCAGGTCTGCGTTAATTTTATAATATAAGATTCAAATGGTACCATGCTCCATGTTACATTTGTGAAGCCAAATCACACATGTGATTTTTATATTTGATTTTTTTCTCTTTTATTTTGGGCTATTGGATTGCACCTAGTCAAATGGTTGAGATGTTGTAGAAACTTTTCTCTTTGAAAGGGTTTTTTTTCACTTTGTTTATTGAGATAAAGAGTGAAAAATGATAGAGAGATTGGCGGAAATTGGGTCTTCTTTTGGGGGTCTTTTGTATACTTTATTTTAGAGAGAGAAAATAGCAAAAGCTTGAACCCATTGTGGGTATGCTGCTGGCCTTGTTTCTGTGAGAGCAAGTATAAAAAAGATCCCATTTTTTGGTGTTATTGGTATCCTATTTAGGATGAAGAGGGGTTGTTGAAAATTGATATTTTGAATTTGATTTCACTTTGAAATCTTTCCAAATCAACAAGTAAAGTCTCGCACCATTCTCCTGTATATAAATCACGTTTTGTGGCTGAACCACATTAAATTTTTGTACTATGTGAATACATGTCGTTGTATTTTTGTTTCTTGTTGATGTTTTGATGCCATATTCTTTCGGCCCACCTTAAAAAGTATTGTTGTCTTCAAGGTTGACGTAGTGGTTTAAAATCACTGAGCCGATCACCTAGACTTGGAATCCTTTCAGTTTGCTCGGGAGTGGGAGCCTTGCTAACTGCTAAAAAATCGGCCAAGTTTTCAAACCCTAAGATCATATTGTTATTTTTTTATTGATTATTACTCAGTTAGAGTATGTACCGCTCAAGTAGAAGAATGGATACTCAAGCTCGAATCCTTGTTATTTTTTATTACTCAGTTTGAGTCTGAACCGATCATATCGTTATTTTTTTTATCCTGCAAGAGCATAAAATATTTTAACCATTTAGAAATAGATGGTCTATATTTGATTTTCAAATATATTTACGCCATTTTTTTAGCTCGAAAGGCTCTTTTTTTTTTTTATTGGTTTAATGGATTACTATTTTGGGGTGCTGTATAATAACTTGAGAAAGAGTTTAGGCCTCTCCCAATACTTCAAAAGTAGTATTTGTGGTGGGCTGTCTACCGATTTTTAGTGGGCTGTCTACGGCATTTGTTGACCCGGTGCCAGGATACAATGTTTTCAAATGCTTGTGTATATAACAAGCCGCATTTCACGCACCATTTCTTAACCATTAAAATAATTTTCCCATGTGCATGCGCTTGACGGGGTGCATATTAGTTTGGCACTAAGGGTGGCAATTGGTGGGCCCCAGGCTGGGCCTTGGCCCTAACACGACCCTTGTCCCCCATATAGAGCTAGGGCTGTGCCGGGCAGAAAACAAGTGACAAATGAAAAAAAAATAAACGAAAAATAAAAGAAAAAACAGGCCTAAGCCAGGCTGGTCCTATCTTGGTTCTCAAGCCACAATTTGTGACACGGGTCCCGGCTGATAGCCTTGGCCCGTCGTGAACCCTATTTGGCACACCATCATGTGCTACCAAACTTTCGAAAACTGAACCAACAAGTGGGACAAGCATGAAAATTAAAGTTTTCGTGTAAGTGGGACAAGCATGAAAATTAAAGTTTCCATTAACACGGATAAGCCTAAAAACATCAAGATTCATGGCCATGGATAAAGAAAAACGGTTTCCACATGGAAAAAAAACAAGAACTAGGGCAAACGTAATGGAGGTTCCTGATCCAGAATTGTGGTCCAAGTATCCACTTTTGGTTATATACCTGATTCATAATGTAAAATATATTTTATCCCGTGACCAAAGAGAAGGACGTATTCCACTTTACTATGATCATTGAGATCTACTTTTTTCGATGTTGCATAGGAGCTAGAGTTTTAATACTTGGTGATTCGCAATAGCGATGAGGAATCCATCGGGATTGAATCAATTTTGAGATGGTATGGGTCTCCGCCGAGTTCCCTCTAAAACCCCACTTTTATAAATAAATAAATAATATATATATATATATATATATATATTAAATTTATCTAATGTTTTCATAGGTCTTCTTAAATTCCACACCATAAACCCTTTATTTATTTATTTTAATTATTTATTTACTTTATTTATTTATTTTAATTAATTAATTATTTTATTTATTTTTAATATTTTTTTGGATCTTTGATTGGTCCAATCTAGATCACCGATCGAGTGATTCGGCACAAATATGTAGGATGAGCCAACCATCCCACCGATCTAGATTTTAAAACATTTATAGGACTAAAGATAACTCTTGGATATGGCTACCAATACATCGAAACGAAACCTTATATTTTATAGAGAGTTTATAGTATATAGTAATAATGAGTTGCATCAGAAGATCCACCATCTAGCATTATGTGGACGGCGGTGATTGTACTCGTTTACCACTTGCAGTGTCAAATACTCCTATTTAGCAAATCTTACTTTTGAAGAGGAAAGAAATCATATGAATCTATATAGCCTTCACATCAAACGCTTATTGCCTTCTTAATTTATTTTCCTTTGTGTATGATGGTTTTTTTGTTATAAAAGAGGTATTTTTTGGTGAGTGTTTCATGAGATAATGGGTCTCCACCAAACTTTTCTTCCAAGATTCATGCCCACATTTATTCGGTTAAGGGTTCCAAACTATATTATAAAGTGTGGCACCAGGTGCTTTTTCTTGTCCATTTAGTTCTCGCTCCTATGTGAAATGAATTGTTAAAATTGTAAAAAAATTCTCTCAAATACATGAAAGTGGATGAAATGTACTATTACATCAATGCAAAGGACACATCTGTAGAATTGTATTCCTTGCAATAAAGGCACTCCAATTACAATGGATGGTACAAACGAAACTCGAAAAATCCCTCAGTATAATTTGTACCATCTAATATAAATGAACAATGGACGATCCAAATTTCAAGGGACAACCTAACGAGTGCCTCTAATGCACCAAAACTGAATGCAATAATAAATAAATTAAAATGTGGGCACTTGATGCGAAACTTCACAAAGTTTAGAAGCCCTATTTGTGTGTGTAAGTATGCGCATGTGTGCGTGCATGTACTTTCACAATAGCACACTACATAATTTCTCCCTTACGGCAGAGCTATTAAGGAGGATACTTTCAATTTTGAATATTAGAACCTACTTTACAATTACCGAATGAGTATTTACAAAGAAAAAAGAATTGAATTTTGAGTTAAACACTTAAGTTTGCTAAATCTTGGAACATTTGTTTTTATTAAACTGTGTTTCAGTTCTCGAATTACTCCTGGTCAAGGTCTTACCCGAGGGAGAAAATACACAATATGCTTCTATAAATATTAGTTGTATATGTCTACAAAGGCACATCCAAACAAGTGTGAATGTGTTACTCCTAGTGTGAATGTGTGTTAGGGGTAGCATGAAACCTTACCTACTTGCATTTGTGCAAGAGTAGTGATTTTTGTGCATGTGTAGAGAGATAGAGGGAGTGAGGGGGTAAGTTTGGATCCCTGTGTGTGGCCTCAAAAAATGGCCACACTTTGAATTATCTAATTTCTTTTTAAAAGCTTATTTGACTGGGCTCCTTTAAGTAGATTGATAATTAGTATTGAAAAAATTTCTAAAACATATTCTATTTTATACTTTTAATTAGATATTTTAAAATGAAGGATTGCATAAAAAAAGACCTTAATTTCTACAACATGGAATATTAGGGCAAGAAGGTAGGAAAAAGAAAGTTTTCACAAAAATTAAAAAGGGGTGAGGGGAGGATGAATCTGACAATGGATTTGCTCTTATGCCTTTTCAAAGTGTTTGGGAGTCATGCCTTTGAAACGCATGTTGCTTGCCTCCTCTTTCTTAAGTTGCATTTTCATGCCAAAACAGTTAGTTTATTTATTTATTACTGCTATCTGGACTTTATTGATTTGTGAAGGCATTTTCCCGATCACTCTTCAAGAGTATGATGTAACCAAAATTTTCTCAGTCAATAAAAACAAAAATAAATGAGAAACTTATGTACCATCACCAATAAACAAATTAGCAAAGAAAAAATAACGTAATTGCATCTTAGAGTGGATTTTTGAGTTGTAAATTGTATGGTCCTCATTGAGTGATTGAATGAGTTCTTGATATAAGACAAACTCGACATTAATAAAAGACTTAAAACACATTTTTATTGCATTTAGTATATGTAAGGCATTCCATGCTTACGTACAAGAAAACTAAAAAAAACAAATAGTAATGAAGCTTTGTCAAATGTGGGAGCGCATGCTTTGTAGGTGCCAACCCTACTTAAGGTTATCAAACTATTTAATAAAGCACATAATGGATGAGAGAGAGAGAGTCCATCAAACTGTGTTGATAGATGGATTATCAAAACCTTGGATTCATGTAGAGAGAGAGAGAGTGTGTTGATGAAGAGATAAGAGATAAGAGATGAGAGAGAGAGCGAGAGTGTGTGTGTTGAGGAGGGGAGAGAGAGAGTTGGACGTTGTCTTGAGGACAACGTAAACTGATGGTCTTTAAAAAATGTCCTCGAAAACCACATGTGACGTACGGTTGTGATGTTTCATTCCACATAAACAAAGAAATCCGTAGCGTCCGTATCCCGATTTGCCATTCCAAGAAATATCAATCTTCTCAACTCGTCTTTTTCTTCGTTTTCTTTTTTTTTTTTTAATTATTTTATTTTATCCTTATGTCTCTTGACCATAGTTATTAGCAATTCTTCGTTTAAAACACTGTTCTTTGAAATCCATTAATAACTTTGAAGTTTTTCAAAAGATCTTTAAAAAATCACATTTTTTTAATAGAACTCGTATAAATCCGTATTTCATTTTTTCAAAACAACCTTTTAAGAAAACTTCTTCCTTATCAATTCATTTAGAACCCATTTTTTAATGCGGCCAAGCCCGCATATGTAGAAATGTGGGCCTCTTGATAAATCTATTTTTAAGATGGATTTTAAGACAATTTTTGAGGATATCTAATCTCTAATGTGGATATCATGAATATGAATACGTAAATAAATTTTAAAAACTAAAAATAATAATTATAGTAAAAAAATATTTGGATCGTTAGTTTCCGTTGTTTTTAGATGGAACACCTACTTGCATCCATCTTTAAAATGGATGCTTTACACTTTCTGGACCGCATATGTAGAAATGCAGTCTAGCCCTCATGAACCAATTTTCTTTTATTTATTTATTAACTTAATATTATTGAATTTTTTGTTTAAAGATAAACGCATTAATAGTGGGAGTAAATTAAAAATCTTGATTTAATAAACAAAACTTCATAAAAAATTTCACTAATAAGTTCCCTTAAAAAAGTGTACAAAAAAAACAAACAATATATTCCCCAAAAACTACGATATCAACCAATCATATATCTCACAATAACAGGTAGAGTTAGAAGAAGAGTTACTGAATGAAAAATCTTTTTTTTTTCTTCTTAAAGCTTGGAATGTTCTTATAAAGAGCAAGAGAGAGATTCAATTATACTACAAATTTAGGTAGTTAGGAATTCAATATGATATTTGAATTTTCTTAAGCATTCTGTTTGATTAATTTCATATTTTTATTTTTATTTTTATTTCATTGATGTATGTAACATAACATTTTAAATGGACCACTATTTTACATATTTTGGTGTTTCGGTTATATTTTAGTTAACTACAATCCTATACTTGGGGTTTTTATTATTATTATTTTTTTAAAATGAACAAGAATCCTATACCTTAGTTTACAGTTCTTGTTATTTACTAATGGAGTTATTGTTTTTAGTATTATTGTTGTTGTTTTATTTCATGCCCCCAATAAATCTATCATATGTTTTGTGTTGTGACAACATTATAAACATTGTTGTTGGATTTGTTGAGAGTTTCGACAAAATATCATCAAGCATTACTATAATAACACAAGGTAAGGCCATAAAATTATTGTTTAATGGTGTTAATGTATCTCTATAATACTTGTAAATCATAATCCTGTATTATGTCATTTTTACGTGTCCAATTTTTTCGCTCCTTTTTTTTTTGGCCAAGTCTGAAATATTCACTATTGTCTCTTTTTACATTGGTGGTTTCACCGTTTTAAGGATATTCTCTGTTCTTTTCAAGCTAGTGTTAAAGCCTATGTTGATTCTATGTTAAATCAAATTAACGACTCAAAGCCCTAAGTTTTGGAAGAAATACCAAAATTATAGGAACAAAAAATTGGACGAAGCTCCCAAGTCTATGCTTTCATGTATTTTTAATTGGAGTTTTCAATGAATACACGACATTGACTAGGAGCCAAGTCAATTGTGTTGGAAGTTAGGGTTGGAAAGGTCCCTACAAACCCACATTCCACTTCCATTAATAATAAAATGATTTCTTTTATTTGGGTGACTATAAAATGATTTCCATTTTGGTCATAGATCTAGCTCCCCATGTGCATTGTAGTAAGTCGTATCTGTAAATTTTGCATAGAGATCTAGCTCTCCAGGGTGTATAGGGCTTGTGTGGTATCTAAGTTTTTTAAGGTTTTTAATGCTTAATTTCCTAGGTCTAAGGTTCTAAATAGGGTTAATACTAGCTTTAGGGCCTAGGGACATAGGAATAAAGAAACTATCAAATTTGGGTGTCTATAAATATTCCTGACTTAATCATCATGCCACATAATGTATGTTGAAGGTATGCACAATGTTATTGGCTTGGACATGCATTCGAACCAATCAGGGTAAAGTATAGTTAAAACTAGTTTTGATTGGTTCAATTATATTTTAAAATATATATAGTTTAAAAATACAAAATATATTAAACAAGAAAATTCCATGTTGTTTAACTGGTCCAAACCAATTAAAATTGTATGGTCTAACCAATTAAAACTTGTTAAATATTAATTTTGACCGATATTTTTATCCAATTTGTTGTTTTGCTTTAGACTAAACTGACTAAGGCAGCGATTGGCTATCCGACTCGTCAAACCATATAGTCAGGTCCAATCTTGATAAACATGGGTATGCATGCTTTGATCATACTCCGTGTATGTGTGATAACCACGGGAAATGGTGTTGTATAAGCAGCACTATGCAATTCAAAAACAATTTAAAATTCAAAATGACTAGAGATATTGAAAATACATAGGCATTTTATGTTGGAACTTTGTGGGGGTATCGGTGAATAGGAGTAGTGAAAACCTTATTTCGTTGATAATTTTGCAAATAGTTGGAAAGTTTTCATGTTTTTTAGGAACATCAATGCATCATTTGAAGATGACATTCGTCCCTGCTGATAATAATCAGTACACATAAGGTTCTCCAGGCAAATTTACTCATAGAATACCTGCAAACCGAAAATCAAATACTTATTGTGTTCAATGCACAAAATCAACAGGCTCAATGCAAGAGAGTTGCATTTCCTTAGAGAGAGAGAAACCAGGTGAGAAAATGGGTTAAAATTAGTAAAATTGTATTGAAAAAATGAGATCTAAATTATCTAAAAAGAGAAAATATATTTTTAAGCCATGGGTTGTGATCATTCGATGCCCTGTGACTGTTCAACTTATACAATTTTAAACTAACTTGTTGCTTAACTATTTAACAGTCATACGCCAGTTACATCCGTTATATAACTAGTTTGTCAACAATAACAATTGCGTAGAACCGTTGCAAACAAAAGCATTTTGTGTCGATCTTGTGACATCAGCAATGCAATGTCGCAATGCATATCTCAAGCGACAGTGAAGCTCAACAGGCCACAACTTGTTTAGTGACATGGTTGTCTTGGCCACAACACAAAGAAGTGAGCCAAGAGCCAGACCGAAATACAAGCACCTTTGTGCCCATTCGAGCATGCCAAATGCAAAGTCTCTTGCACCTCTACCCATAAATAGGTAATAAGAAAATAAAATTGAGTATTCTCATATTTAAATTGAACTTTCTCTTTTCTCCATCGTTCTAAAAACCCATTCCTTATTTATAGAATAGTACAAGGTTTTCCTTCTTTAAGTTTTTGAAAGGTTATTATTTTAAAATAACATTTAGTATTTTTTCAAAATAAAATTATTAAATATATCCATCGCTACATATTATTGTCATCCATGAAAACGCAATCATGCTCTTCATCATAGAAGAGTATAGGGATAGCCTGGTCATGCTTAAAGTTGGGAGGGCATCTTATGCTTGTGGGCATTATGGGGACTTGAGGGGCGACTCGGATAATTCCATATCAAGAGGGGCAACTAGGATAATTGTCATGTTGTGGAAGTCGACTGGTGGAAAATGGGAAAACTCCGTAGACCAAAAAAAAGTCGATATATCTGAATTTCATGGACTCGAATATTTGTGACAATTATTTTTTTATAATATTTTCCGTACATATTTTCAAAATCAACCCAACTTTAATTTTTTCCATCTACATTATTTTATGAACAAGATTTTTTAACCAAGAATTTGGGAATGCACTTCGAAAACACCTTATTGCTATTTTAAAAATGAATGAACTTTTTAAATACTTTAATCCCAGTTTTTAAATACTTTAATCTCACTGTCCAAATGAATTATCTCCACTCAATTTATAGATATTGTCTGTGAATTAAAAGATTAATCGGGGACCCAGATCGGGCGGTCCAGATCACCTTTTTACTGTGTGAAAAAGACAATGAATTGGGGAAAAAATACGTGAAAAAATAGTTATCCGACAAAAGCCCATTCCAGATAGTCATTTTATGGTAGAGAATCTGTCTTACTATGCAGAACCGCCAGTTCCTTTCTATATTTCGCCATTTTTTTATATATACCAATGGTTTAAAAAACGGATCGGTGACCCCGGATCGGGCTTCCAAAAAACTGATCCGAATCGGCGAATCGGCGATCCGGATCGAGAATCGGGTGAATCGGTCAGAATAAAGCTTAAAAAAAATTCGAAAAAATTATTAAAATTCATTATAAATATTATTTTTTAGGAATTCAATAAAAAATGAGGGTACTCCATTAAGAATTTTCATGTTTTTGAATGAATATGCGAATATTGATATGTTCTTTCCCTGCATGAACCGCCATTCAGCATTTAATTTACAGTATTTCGTGCTCATCCCTACACTGTTGCTGTTGGGACTCGATATGTGAATAATATGGCTAGGATAGGGTAGCCTCAGAATCATCATCTCTCTCATTTTCTCTTTGAATAATATGGATTAAAAAAAAAAAAAACAAATTTTCAAAAAACGATCATGATTAAAAAAAAACACAATTTTACAAAATTTACTATCATG
>NW_006499897.1:800320-821370 GCF_000471905.2 Amborella trichopoda | reverse complement strand
AGCATCACCAATCACTTTGAGGCATACAATTTTTTACTTAAACATACTTATTGTATATGCCTTATTCTATTTTATGTCTTTAATAGGTTAAGTCACCTCCGTAGAAACCTCCGTATTGAACATGTTTTATTCTATTTTATTTTATTGAATACTTATTATAAAATGGATCCAAAATTTTAGATCGAGAAGACCTTGTCAAGTGGGCCTTTTGCCTGCCTGTACAGATGTATAGTTTGCGCCTGTAGGAGTACCGTATGCACGTTATATAAGCAGGTTTCCTTGGATAAATCCCACTTTTAAATTTTTCTTTTCAAGTAAAAGTAAGAATTACGACTGTTTAATATTAAAATGTTAAATACTTATTGTTATTTGAAACTAATTTATTCTAACTTACAACGAGTTATCAAACTCCCGGTGGTAGCACGCGTCGCACGTGGTATTCTCTAAGCCCACTGATAACTTCGAAAACCTAATTATTTGAAAAACAGTTTAGGGCCTATTTTCCCCACTGAATTTACCGAAAAGAAAAGGTAGATTCTCTCTTTTATTATTTTAAAAAATAAATTTGCTTCTCTCTTGTATTATTTTAAAAAATATAAATTTGCAAAAAAAAAAAAAGGTACATTCCCTCTTTTATTATTTTAAAAACTAAATTTGCAACAAAACAGGTTGCCTTCTCTCTAAAGGAAAATGGCTTGACAGGGTTGTAGTGCCTCGCCTCATAACTCATCAAAAGTTACAAACTCCTCATAACTCATCAAAAGTTACAAACTCAATAAATTTGCAACAAAACAGGTTGCCCTCTCTCTAAAGGAAAATGGCTTGATAGGGTTGTAGCGCTATCAAAATAAATAAAGCCTCGTCTCATAACTTATCAAAAGTTACAAACTCATCACAAGTTACAATTAAGCATTAAAAAACCTTTACATCGATCATCATGGCTTGAACATTAGGGTTCTGAAAAAAAATTAGAATTTTGATATTTGAAATAAATGTAGATTGTAACAAATTATCTGGACCATCCATTTTGCAAAAAACCTTAACATCGATCATCTCAGCTTGAACATTAGGGTTGTGAAAAGAAATTAGAATTTTGAGATTTGAAATAAATGTAGATTGTAACAAATTATCTGGACCATCCATGTTGCCTTAAGTAAGATCTGTACCATTTTTTTAGTTTCAAATTTTATTGTCGGTGTTGGTAATTCATTATAGTGTCATCATGGAGATTTCAGTTGCTGAAAGTGCTTTCTGGATGAGGACTCAAGGTGAGGCTTTATTTTGTTTTGATAACGCCTAGGCCTTACATTTGTTTTTAAAGATGAATGCTTTATACATCTTGACCGTATATTGTACAAATGTGGTCCAGCCCTGCATGAAACAATTGTTCTAGAAAGAAATGAAAAACTTTATATAAGGTTGCGACCTTAAAATGTAGAATTAAATATGCACCTCAAAAATCCATCATAAAATGTTTTTGGATGCTGGAAAACCCTCAAATTGAGCATCAAGATATATGAATATAAAAAATAAAAAAAAAGATTTCGAGTCATGAAATAGTGTATCTTGCAACACAATATCTGGACCGCTTGTTTTCAATACTTTATGTGTTTATAGATCTACTTGATTTGAAGCATTTTTAAAGTTTAAAATTTTATAATTAGAGATAAAAATAGATTCTCAAGCCATCCTCAGAATTTTTTATAGCAAAACTACATATATGATAAAATTTAGAGGCATGCCTTAATTGGATTATTTATGGTTAACCACACAAAAAATAAAAAACATATTGTTCTCTCTTATACAGGATTGCATACAATGAGACCATTTACCTTTGATACAAAGTAATCACAATTACTCCGATGTGAAGTTTGATAGCTTGGATTGTCAAAAAATTCAAGTAAAATTCTTTTGAAATTTGAGTTTGGTCAATGGAATAATTGCAGCCATCCAATTTCATATCCAATGATCAAAATTAATGTGACTACCTATAAGGTAAATGGTCTCTCTCAAAATTGTCACACAACTGTCTCTCTAAAATAGGCCTGCAAAAGAACATGTTGCGCTCTCTTTCTATAGAAGTTCAAGCTCCGTATGGTAGATAGTACTTACCTAATAAATGCTATTTCATTCCATACCGTGTACCGACACTAAGACGCGTGAGTTGTAGTCGTACAATTTTCCTTTCTTTTATTAATGTACTATTCATTCTCCATACTAATCAATATACCCTATACCTAAACACACAACCAACCTCTTGAATACTGATTACAGACACGAACATGCTCGAATATTTGTTACAAGAGATGAAAGAATTTCCAACACACCTTATTTTTTAAAAGTTTATTCTGTTTTAACTATTCTAACTCATGGCCATGTGTATTTAATGAGTATTTTTTTAAAAAATATGGTTAAAATGTTAAATAGTTACGGTAAAAAAAAAAGAAACTAAATAGTTGAGTTCTTATATGTTTTTTGATAATGGGTGTGGTTTGTATAAATTCACGGCCTTCAACGTGTACATGTTGTTGAAAGGTGCTATTTCGGTGTAGAAAATCCATGTGATAGCCTCAAATCTTGTTTTCGTATCTAATTATGAAATTTAAAGTTTCAGAAATAGTATAGATCAAATAGATCCATGAATACTTGAAACTCATGAAAATAGATGGTCCAGATAATGATTGTAATATGCACTATTTTCAGGACATAATTTTTTTTTTTTTTACATCCATACATCTCAAGGCCGAGATGATCAATCTGGGGGTTTTTGGGCATCACAACAACCTTTTTTGTAGAGTTTTTGAGGTGCACCTTTGTTATACATTATCAGATTGACATTTATATAAATTTTTGATAAATTACCCATAAATAAATATTAATTAAGGTATTTTCTTTCAAGAGCAATTTATATAAAGCATAAACTAAAGGAAAAAATTTATATAAGGTTGCAACCTTAAAATGTAGAATTAAAGATGTACCTCAAAAATGCAATGGAAAAGATTGTTTTAATGTTGAAAAACCCTATAATTGATCATCTCAACATCGATATATATATATATATAGTCCCAGAAATAGTACATCTTGCAGTATATTATCTAGACCGTTGATTTTCAAGATTTTCATATGTTTATAGATCTACTAGATTTAACCATGTTTGGAGTTTAAAATTTTATAATTAGATATAAAAATAGATTTTCAAATAATCCTAAGAATTTTTTACACCAAAAACACATGTCATGATAAATTTTGGAGGTGCGCCTTAATTGGAATGTTTAAGGTTGCAACTACACCCTAAACTAAAAGGGTGTGGTTTCTATAAGGTTGGAATCTCAAAACAATCAAATTAAGACACACCTCCAAATTCTTATTATAAAATTTTTTGGATGGGATGAAAATCTATTTCGATATCTAATTATAAAATTTTAAAATCCAAAAGTAGATCCATAAACACATGAAAATCTTGAAAATGGACGGTCCAGATAATGTGTTGCAAGACACTGTTTTTGGGACTCAAAATCTTTTTTTCTTTTTATATTCATACATGTCGATGTTTGAGATGATCAATTAGAGGGTTTTCCAATATAAAATGATCAATTAGAGGGTTTTCCAACATTAAAACAATCTTTTATGATTTATTGTTTTTCTTTTCATATTTATACATCTCAATGTTTGAGATGATCAATTAGAGGGTTTCCCAACATTAAAAATAACCTTTTATGATGGATTTTTTAGGTGTTCCTTAATTCTACATTTTTAAGGTTGCAACCTTGTATAATTTTGTTCTTTTATATTAAGGTTTAAAAAATCAGTGACTCAATCCGGAATCGGGCGATCCATATCGGGAATCGCCCAAGACTCTCCAAATTAGGCCAAAAAATAGGACTCTGGTGGTTCCAAATAGTAGAATCGCCGATTTTTCACAAAACCGTTGATTCCGCCGATTCTTCACCAAGTCCAACCGATTATTCACGGAGTCAAGCGAATAGAAGGATGAACAAATTTTTCTTGAATTATTTTTTAAAAAAATTTGAATAAAAAATTACTGATTCCAATGATCTTTTGATCTGATCCACCGATTCCCCCGATCCAACGCATGGGTGTGACATATTAGAGTCACTGATTTGTTTTTTTTAACCTTGCTTTAATTTATAGATGTAAGATGTACTTCATAATCAATCTAAAAAGCTCATTTCGATGGTTGACGACCCTCCGACTGATCATTTCAATCTCAAGATCAAAAAAGCAAAAAGACTTTAAGGCATAAAAGATAATATATCTTGTGACACATTATCTGGATTACCTATTTTCAAAACTTTTTAAGTATTTTTTATATATGCTCGATGTGCACCATTTTTTTAGCTTTAAATTACATAAAGATGTATTCAAACCATCAAAGGCATTGGAACTAATTCTTTAAGTACAGTTTGGAGATTTGTCTCACTTTGATTATTTAGTTTAGGATGAAGTTTCTATAGGGCCAAAATTTTATAAAAACAAAATAAAGGCTCACCTAAAATCCTAATTTGGAAAGTGTCAGAAATCTTTATGATGACTCTAAAATCAATTTTTAACTCCAACAATAAAATTTGAAATTCAATAAATAGTACAAATCTTGTGGATCTGTTAACACTTATTTTAAGGGCAAATACATGGTCTAGACGACTTGTTGCAATATACATTGTTTTTAGTGCTTGAAATCTTAATTGTTTTTTCACAATTATAATGTTCAAGCTAAGATATCGATTTAAATGTTTTCCAACACTTAAAGTGCAATTTTTGATGAGTTGTGAGGTGAGACTTTACTTATTTTGATAGGGCTGCAGCCTGACAAAAGTGCCCCTATTAAATGGAGAAAAAATAAAATAAAAAAAACAAACAAACAGCTAACATAATGACCGTGTGAACTCATTCGACCCTTAGGACAGACACACTGTGAGCTTGGCTTGTCAAGGTCTGTGTATGGGTGTATTTACTTTGTCCTCAAGAAAAGCTTTGCATTGTTTTACTTCAATATACACATGCTTCTATTTTACTTATACACATGCTTCTATTTTACTTCAATATACACATGCTTCTATTTTTAGTACTTGAAATCTTAGTTGTTTTTTCACAATTATAATGTTCAAGCTAAGATATCGATTTAAATGTTTTCCAACACTTAAATTGTAATTTTTGATGAGTTGTGAGGCGAAACTTTAGTTATTTTGATAGGGCTGCAGCCGACAAAAGTGCCCCTATTAAATGAAGAAAAAATAAAATAAAAAAAACAAACAAACAGCTAACATAATGACCGTGTGAACTCATTTGACCCTTAGAACAGACACACTGTGAGCTTGGCTTGTCAAGGTCTGTGTATGGGTGTATTTACTTTGTCCTCAAGAAAAGCTTTGCATTGTTTTACTTCAATATACACATGCTTCTATTTTACTTATATTAAGTCACAATTTGGGTGCCACACGTCTAAGGATTGACGAATCACTGATTTGGATGCTGAGAGGATTGGACAATGAAAAAAATTAAAAAAAAGAGTAGCAAACAAAATAAAAATTTGAAAAATAAAAAAATAAGGGGCCGCATCGGCTGTTCCCCTGACACTGACAGAACCAGTTGGTCTCATCACAAAACCGACCAGTTAGCAAGAACTACAAGCACTTCCGAAATCCCTATATATTTTCATAACCATAACGGTCCGACCGATTTTCTAGTCTGATCAGGCAATTCGAATCTGACCCAAAGTTTTTTAAAATATCGCTCCAAAGTAAAGAGTTTAGGATATTATGGGTTAGGATGGATATTTGGAATTCCATTCCAACTAGGTCCCGAGTTAATATTAAAATAAATAAACAAAGGATGAAGTTTCTGTAAGGCCTAGATTTTGTGAAAACAAAATCAAGCCTCACCTTAAATTCTCGTCCAGAAAGTACTTTCAGCAAAGAAAATCTTCATGATTGATCTAAAATCAATTTCCAATATCGATTATAAAAATTTAAAACTCAAAAAATAGTACAAACCTTGCGGATCCATAAACACTTATTTTTAAGGTGAAATAAACAGTCTCGATAATTTGTTATATTATACACTAGACCTTAAAATCATAAATTATTTTCATAACCATAACATTGAAGCCGAGATAATTGATGTAAAGGTTTGCCAATGCTTTAATTGTAATTTTCGATAAGTTATCAAGTGAGGCTTTACTTCATTTTCTTTTTTCTTTTTTTTTTATAGGGATGCAGCACTACCAAACCATTTTCCATAAGTATATTTTATGACTTAAAATGGAAGGGTTATCACTTGGCATCAAAACTTTGATGTTAATAAAGGCATATGCATGACACTTACACGTGACTGGTCAATGTTAAATATTGGTGAATTTAATTTTCATTTGGAAAATCAATGAGCATCTATAAAAACAACAAAAATACAAATAAAATAATAAATAAATAAAATACATTCTTAATCGAGACTACATGGTGAAGGATAAACCTCGGACCCTAAGTCATCCTTAAATTTTCGAAAGAGTTGCTTTTTAGCGCACGTTCTTATTACTGTAATAATTATATTAGGACACTTAGTCATCCTTAAATTTTCAAAAGAGAAAATTTTTTAGTGCATGGTCTTATTACTGTAGCCATTATTCTTCTAGGATTGCTGGTTTTACATGTTCCTCTCTCTCTCTCTCTCTCTCTCTCTCTCTCTCTCTCCATAAGTCACTGAAAGCGTCCTATTTCCCAAATGTATATTAGTGTTTCTTTTAAGTTTGGAGTTATGTTTTTAAGGCCCCGCAGTTTGGGAAGAGCAGAAAATTAATTACTTCATAGTTTTTTTACCATTAGGGTTTCAAAAACCGAATCAAATCGATCGGCTTTTGTGTTGCAAACCGAAATTGTTGATCACTGGTCCGAGTTCCTCTCTAAATCAGGACACAGATCAATCGGCCCAGAAATCATATCTTAATGAATGTTAATGACATAAGAACATTATCTTTAGATTGATTTAGGTACTATGTCCTTTTTGTAGTCCATCCAATTCTTGCGCCTAAGTCAAATATGGTTTTAAAATTGTAAAAATATTCCCTCAAATAGATGAAATGTGTTATTACATTAAGAACAATTGTTTCTTGTGGCCTGGACTGCATATGCAGTCTAAAGGTATAAAGCATCTAAAAGATGGATGCAAATAGGTGGTTCATATAAAAACAATTGTAACTAACCGTCCAAATGTTTCTTTAATATGATTATTATTTCTAATTTTTTATTTTTTATTTTTTTGTCATATTCATGATCTCCATATTAAAGATTATATATTCTTTAAAAATTAGGATCGAATTATATTTAAAAATATAGTTATTACTAAGCTCGCATTTTTGCATGTGCTGGCTTGGCCACATGCTAACCGTGTCCTTACATTAATAAATAATATTATTCGACTACGAAATAATAAAAAATAGTGTTTGGTGTGGCAAGGGGCCATATCTGAACATTTGCATCCCTTGCAATTAGTGCAGTCCAACTAGACAGGATGATACAAACGAAACCTGAAAATCCCTCATCACGATTTTCAATACAATTTGCACCATCCAATATAATTGGGACGGTGGACAATGGATCGTGCAAATTTCAAGGGACATAGCCCAATAGGTGCGTCTGATGCACTAAAACTAAATGAAAAAAGAAATAAATTAAGATAAGATTTCATGAAAAATTTTGACAAAGTTTTAAATTGATTTGCTTATTTAACACGACCCACCTCTTTTTCCCGGACTAGTGATAGGTTTAGATAAAGTTTAAGGTCCTTACTTTGTTTAAACCACAACAAACTAAGATAAGATGTGGCGCTTAATTGGAACTTCACAAAATATTGAAGTTGTGACAAGTTAACGGAAAGTTTAAAGTCCTCACTCTTCTTAAACCACAATAAGCTAAGATAAGATGCTTCTTAAACCACAATAAGCTAAGATAAGATGTGGCGCTTAATTGGAACTTCAAAAAATGTTGAAATTGTATATGTGTGTATGAGTATCTAGAAAAAGAATTAGATTTTGAGTTAAACACTTAATTATGCTCAATCTTAGAACATTTTTTTATTAGTAGAATGTGTATATATATATATATATATATATTATTATTATTATTATTTTATTTTTAAGGTTTACATCCCCAAGACTTCGGTTCTTGAATTACGCCTAGACAAAGTCGTACCCGACGGAGAAAATTCACAATATGCTCCTATAAATATTAGATTTATATGTCTAAAATGGCACATGCTAACAAGTGTGAATGTGTTAGTTCTAGTGTGAATGTGGGTGAGCCCTAGCCTGAAACCTTACCTACTTTCATACGTGCATAAGCAGTGATTTTTGTTGCATGTGTAGAGAGAGAGAAGGCGAAGGCGAAGGGGTAAGTTTGGATACGTGTGTCTTGAAAGCGAACATTCATGCCTCTAAAAATGGCCACAATTTTTAATTATGTAATTATTTTTTAAAAACTAGTTCCATTAGGCTCATTTAAGTGGATCGATATTTTCTAGTGATGATAATAATATAAAAATGGTTAGAATGCAGGAGCAAAAATTGTTTTCTATTTTTTTATTTTAATTAGATAATCTAAAATAAAGGTCTGGATAAAAAACAAAACCTTAATTTCTAAAAACTGTTATATTTGGGCAAGAAGGTAGGAAAAAAAAATCTTAAAAAAAAATAAAATAAATGACAATGGATTTACTTTTATTTATTTTCAAAGTGATTAGGAGCTATGTTTGGCCTATTGTAGGGTTGTAAATAATGTGCTGTAATTTTTTTATCTTCTAATGATGAAAAAAAAAAAAGGTAGAGGGCCTCCTCCCCCACAGACTTACCAAAAAACAAAGTGCTTAGGAGTCATGCCTGTCAAAGGCATGTTGCTTGCCTCCCTTTTCCTAAATTGCATTTTAATGCCATAACAATTTATTTATTTGTTTGTTTATTTTTGCTATTTGGCCTTTATTGATTTGTAAAGGCATTTTCCGAATAACTCCTCAAGACTATGATGTAAAAAAAAAATTTCTCAATCAATAAAAACACAAATAAACGATAACCTTATGTACCGCCAGCAATAAACAAATTAGCAAAAGGGAAAAGAATGCAATTGCATTTAGAGTGGATTTTTGAGATGTAAAGTTTAAGGTCATCATTGAGTGATTGAATGTGTTATTGGTATAAAAGACTAAAAAACATTTTAATTGCAATTAGTATATGTTAGGCATTCTATGCTTACGTATAAGGGAATAAAAAATACATAGTATTGAAGCTTTGTCAAATGTGGGCGTGTAGGTGCCAAACCTTATAAACTTTTCACATGTAAAACACATAATGGATGAGAGAGAGAGAGTTGGACGGACTACGATATGCTGAGGTTCTTTACAATATCGTTAAAAATCACGTGACGTACGGTCAGTTCGAAAAATCACATCCGCTTCCGAGTGACCAGTATACAAGCCGATTCAACTCGGCAGGTTCATAAAGTCTTAAAAAAATACAAAAAAATCTAAAAAATATAGAAAGTATGTTTAAAATATGGTTAAGCAACTTACATCCAAATTAAGTTGAAAATTAGTGGAAAAGATGGATTTTAAAGAATTTTTGCATTGGGATTTTTTTTTTGAAATTTTACAAAAAAATATAGAAAAATATTAAAATTAGTATTCATGCCCAAAACACTTAACAATATTTGTGAAAATGATAAATATATATATATATATTCATAAACATATTACAAATAAATCCCTTATTTTTTTGAGATTTTATATAAAAAATTTTGCTTTTTTTTTAAAAATAACCGGTTGGACCACGAAAGCCGGCCAAACTGGATATGACAGTGCCATGTTCCCAATTGGACTGGCTGAGTTTGCAAACACTGGGTATGAGTTTGCAAACACTGTGTATGGTCGTGATGTTTCATAATGGTCGTGATGTTTCATACCACATAAAAAATATTAGGATTTAAGAACCATTTTAGAAGGGGAAACAAGAATCTCAAAAGTTGGATCCCACCAAGATCATATACTCATCCTGCTAAAAACAAATAGGAGAGAGCACAAGTCATAATACAAGAAATAAAACATAAAACACACACGTCACAATAGCACAAAGATTTACTTGCTTTACCCCAAATGGGCTACATCCACGATCACTGCAAACTGAAATGCAATATACCAACGAAAGTTACATCATAGATTTTGGGACATAAAGTTACCTCTCTAATCCTCGACAAAATCCAATCGAGTAAAAACCTAGTCGAGCAAACCATTTTAGACTCGTTCTCCCGATCGGCATTACCCGTCGATCTCTCATCTTTATTCTACAGCTAAATCAATGTCATCATCTTCTACAGCTAAACCATCATCCAGGAAGATACCCATCTCTATTTCATATCTAAACCACTATCTAGGAAGAGACCCATCTCTATTCCACAGCTCAATCATTGTTTAGGAATAGGCCCTTGAGAGCAACCAAGATTCTCTCACTAAAGGGAAAACGATCCAAAATCTTCATAGAATCCACTTCTCTACAAGAAACCGGTCTCTCAATCTATAGGACACAGCTAAACCACTGTTCAAGAAGAGACTCATCTATATTCCACAGCTAAACCGCTATTCAGGAAGAGACCATTCAGAGCAACCGAGACTTTATCTCACCAAAAAGGGAAACCACCCAAAATCTTCATGCAGACATCTTCATGGGAAACCGCCTAAACTGACATTTGAATTTAGAGGAGGCATATTCATGGTGGTTCTCTCCGTAGGAAGCTTTCTTCTCTTTGAGGGGAGGCCTTGCCACTTATGCAGAGGATGTCCTGACTCTTTCTTTAGATAAAGTCACCATTCTCATATGACGACTCAAATAGGGGACACATATCCTTCTCTCTGTTACATATATCTCAAGAACCAAGATCCCTAATCCTTTTGGATTTCTATCTTTAGGATACTTATCAATATCAATCTCAAACCCACATAATATGTGATTTTTTTATGGGAGTGATTTTGGATATCACCATATCCAACAAATAAGTAACATGTGGCGTCCATATTCCGATTTGTGATTCCAAGAAATATCAATATTCTTGACATTTCTCAATTCCTTTGCCCCCAGTTTGCTTGCAATTTTCCTCTTCTTTCTGTTTTCTCTTTTCTTTTTTTTCCTTTTATCTTTTTTTTCTTTTTGTTTTTGTAATTTATCCCTGTGCCTTTGACGGAAATTGGTTAATCCACTGGAAAGAATTACTAAGGCGGTTTAACTACTTCAAAGAATCAATAAGGCGGTTAAATAAACTTACTTATTGATATAATAGTTAATCATTTTACATTGGTACTTCATGACTATTTTGTTATAAAAAGTACGTATTACACCGATTTTAGGCTCAAAAAATCCAAGAAAAGTTTTTGATAAAATGTTTCCAAACCCAAAACAAATAAGAGTATTTACATAGTTTCGCTGAGGCGACTTAAGTAGGGCTAGATTATCAAAATATTTTGGACAAGAACTTTTAAAAAAAAAACATGTTCCGAATTTGAAACCCAAAACAAAAAAAGACGTTCATTTGGCCCAAGTGATTTGAGAGTTAAAAATTACGAAAATACCCTCGTTATTCAATGTTACAGTTTGTAACGCTAACACAAAGAGTAATTTGGGCATTTTTAAACAATATTCTTGAAGAGGTACCCAAATTAAAGACTTTAAAGGTTTGTCTCTAATATTAGTGATTTAGTCCTTTCATTGTCAGTTTCACCGTTTTAAGGATATTCTCCCTTTTTCCCTAAGTTTTGGCTGAAATACAACAATTATAGGAATAAAATACGACTTAAAAATATTAGAATAAAAAATTGGACCAAGCTCGCAAGTCTATGTTTTCATATATTTTTAAATGCAATTTTCAATGAATACACACGACATTTCCTAACGACTGGGAGCAAGGTTAATTGTGTTGGAAGTTAGGGTTGGGAAGGTCCCTAGAAACGTGCATTCCACTTTCATTAATAATAAAATGATTTTTTTTATTTGGGTGAATATAAAATGATTTCCATTTTGACAATAGCCCAAGCCGCCCATGTGCAATGTAGTAAGGAGCACCTCTAAATTTTGTCCGGTGATCTACTTCTCCAGGGTGTATGGGGCTTGTGTGGTCTCTAGGTTTTTTATGGCTTTAATGCTTAATTACATAGGTCTAAGGTATTAATTAGGGTTAATGGTAGCTTTAGCGCTTGGGCACATAGGAATAAAGCAACTTTCAAACTTGGGTGTCTACAATATCATATTCTTAATCATCATGTTATATAATGTATGTTGTATGTATGCACAATATTATTATATTGGACTTGCATTCGCACCAGTGAGGGATTGGGTTTAGTCAAAACTAGTTTTGATTGAATGAATTAGAGTTTTTAAAATAAAAATAAAAATTTAAAAATACAAAATATATTAAAAATGAAAATGCTATTTTGTTTAACTGGTCCAAACCAATTAAAATTATATAGTTCAACTAATTAAAACATGTTATATATTAGTTTTGATCGGTTTTTACCTAACTTATTTTTTGCTGTAGACTAAATTGGCCAAAGCACCAGTTGGCAATCCGACTCGTCAAACTGAATAGTCAGGTCCAATCTCAATAAGCATGTGTACGCTTTCTTTGATCCTAGTATCATGGCCATCCATATGTGTGATAACCAAGGAAAATTGTGTTATATAAGCAGCGCTATGCAATTCAAAACAATTTGAAACTCAAAATGACTTGAGACATTGAAAATACGTAGGCATTTTATGTTGGAACTTTGTGGGGTGTCGGTAGGAGTAGTGAAAACTTTATTTCGTTTATAATTATGCAAATAGCTGAAAAGTTTT
Organism: Amborella trichopoda; assembly: GCF_000471905.2. The sequence goes on along the minus strand of NW_006499897.1, from coordinate 808,493 downwards.
CATGTTTTTTAGGAATATAAATGCATTATTTGAAAATAATATTTGCCACTGCTGATAATAATCAGTACACATAAGGTTCTCCTGCAAATTTACCCAAAAACCTGAAAACCGAAAATCAAACACTTATTTTGTTCAATGAACAAAATCAACAGGTCTAATGCAACAGAGTTGCATTTCCTTTTGGAGGGAGAAACCAAGTAAGAAAATGGGTTATAACTTGTAAAATAGTGTTCAGAAAGTGAAATTTGAATTCTGTCTTTTCAAGCCATGAGTTGTGATCATTCGATGCCGTGTGAAGTCAACTTAATACAGTTTTGAACTAATTTGTTACTTTCCTATTTAACAGTCATAAACCAGTTTCTCAATAGTAACAACTGTTTAGAAACTGTCCCACACAGCTTTTGTATCTCGATCCTGTGATATCAGCAACGGTACTCTCGTTATGTCGCAATGGACAACGCAAGCGATGTGATGCTCAACATGCCTCATCAAACTCTGCAATGTGACTCAAGCAACATCACACTCCAGCAAAACAACTTGCTTTTGTCGTGGCCGCAGCATAAAGAAAGTGAGCCGAGAGCCAGACATATATGTGCCTGCGTGTGAAGAGTAAAGTCTCTTGCACCTCTCCCATACATACGTGTGCATTTTATTTTTTAATAATAAAATTAGTATTCTCATATTTAAAAATATATTGCATCGTTTTGTAACACTAAAGTTCTTAAAAAGATATTATTTTGAAATAACATTGAATATTTTTCCAAATTAAAATTATTAAATATATCCATCACTTGATAATGTTGCCCTCCATGAAAACCCATGCCTTCCAACGTACAAGAGTAGATCTAGGGATTGTCTGGTTAATCCTGTGTTGGTTGGCATTATAGGGACTTAAGGGCAACTCGGATAATTCCGTATTAAGAGGGGTAACTCGCATAATTGTCATGTTGTGCAAGTTGAGCGGTGGGAAATGGGAACACTCTTTAGACCAAAAACATCAATATATCATCTTTTTGCTCTAATGAATTTGACTACATTGCATGTATTCGAACATGTGATCTTTATTTTTCGGTACATAATTTCAAAGTCAATAAACTTTAATTTTTTCAATCTACATTATATTATAATCAATATTTTTTAACTAAGATTTTGTGAATTCACATTAAAACCACCCGATTACTATTAAAAAAAAAAGAAGAAAAAGTTTATATAGAGCTGAGGCTCTAAACTATCAAATTAGAATATAATAGACTTTTAAATACTTTGATCTCCAAAATGAATGATCTCCACTCAATTTATAGACATATCGGCAACCCGGATCGACATCCCAAAAATCGGTCCAGATCGATGAATCGGCGGTCCAAATCACTATTTCACTATTTTACTATTCTACTATGACTTAAGTTAGTTCTCCCTTTTGTGATCTCTGATGAACAATCAGCCTTTATTAGAGATCACATATAGCATTCTTATTGCTCATGAATACATTCACTCTATAAATCTTCTGAACAGTCGGGAGTGGTTATTAAATTAGATATGGAGAAGGCGTTTAACAGAGTTGAATGGCAAGTGCTCAGTGAGATTATGAGAAGAATGGGTTTCGGTGTCAGATGGATTTCTTGAATTATGGAGTGCATTTATTGAATTATGAGGTCATCTATCTCTTTTTCTTTTACCTTAGTAGCATAAGGTTTTAACCTGATGTTTAAAAATTTTGTAAATGTAAGTCTTCTTATAGGTTTTCAAGTTTGCTCATCTGAGCCTACTATTTCACATTTGCAATATGTAGATAACACTCTGATTTTTTTTTATGCCAGTGAAGAGCAAATAAAGAATCTTACTATCATCCTTTCTTTCACTGTCCTTTTGCCTCTAGCTTATGGCTCTGGGCCTTTTCTTTATTAGGTTTTTTCCTCATGATACACTTGAATCTCATCAACATTATTAACCATCTTTCTGCCATTGGATTACCAAAAAAATGAATTGTGATTTGGAAAATTTTCAAAAGTGCAATCTTACGGCAGATTTGGTTAGAACTTAACAGGAGAGCCTTTGATGGGGTATCTCAGAATATTGAAAGGGTAAAAGATCTTATTTTACAATCTCTTTGGAATGGTTTTCCTCCACACCTGAAGGATAGAGTGCTCTTCGGACTGATATTTATATCAATCTGGAATTTTTGGCTCATTCCTCTTCTCACTCTAGCCGTCCTCTTAGAACTTGGATTGCACCTCTAGAAGCTTGCCGCGAACTTAATTTTGATGGCAGCTCATTTGGAAATCCAAGACCTGCAGGTGTTGGTGGGCTTCTTCGCAACAATTTTGGAGCGGTTCTTTTTTCTTATTCGGGTCCTTGTAGGTCTACAACAACCAATCATACTAAATTGGTTGCTCTCCTTCAAGGCTTTCATATTATCATCGACAGGGGTTTCACTGGTGATATTATAATTGAAAAGGATCCCTTGAATGTTATCAAGTGGTGTAGAAAAGAGCAATGGATCCCCTGGTCTCTATTTACTCTTTAGTTAAAAATTCAATAACTATGTGCCTGGCCTAATTTGAGGTTAAGCTTCGGCCACGCCATGCACGAAGCCAATGATGCAGCTCATAAGCTTGCTAAACATGGTGTTTCTCTGCCTCTTTTGCAAGCTTCTAACGATTTGATCAAATCTTTGTAATCTCATGCTCTTGAAGCATTGCTTTAATAAAAATTCATAACATTTGTCAAAAAAAATAATCGGATCTCCCACTTATGTTTTAGCTAATCCAATTTTAAACAACAACCTGATTTAGTTGAAAACCCATTAAAATATTTGAACGATTTTGACTAGTTAGATTATCTAATTTTAAACTAGAACATATAAAAAAAACAGCATATAATTTTTTAGCAATTTATAATAGATATATTTGAAGTTCTTTGGACTCCCGGATCTTCTCTCTGTACCACGCACTGACTTTTCATGTTGGTTTTGTGCTCTCTCTCTCTCTCTCTCTCCTTATTTTGATCCATCGCTCATAACCTCAATAATGCACTATTGCCCCCTATCTCATCCAAACCTCACCACCTGCTCTCTCTCTCTCTCTCTCTATTTTATTGTAGTCAAACAATATCTACATCTCTCGCTAAAATTTCCACAGGCGATGAAGTATTTCCTATAAGAATGACACAGAAGAGGAGTAGGAGGCTTGAGATTTGGGGCTCACAGCTTAAAGACAATGCTTAAGAAGCCCCTGTTGCCTCTCCTGCGCAAGAAAGTGTACACGAGGTTAAGAGCTGATGATGATGATGATGATGAGGGTGGCAAGGGTTCGGTGCCACTAATAGTGGGGAGGGAGAAGAGAGAGAGGTTCCTCGTACCTGCCAAGCTCCTGAACCATCCATTAATGGTGGATTTGCTTGAGATTGCTGCACATGAGTATGGATATGAACAGGAAGGTACCCTAAAGGTACCATGTACTCTTGAATATTTTGAGGTCGTCTTGGCCAAGCTATTGAAGGGAGCTGAATAATTCTCTCTCTTCTTCTTCTGTCTACTTTCTCTCTGCTACCCAATTAAATAGATAGTCTTGTCAATTTTTTCTGATGACCCGACACCATTGTCGGACATTTTAAAGAAAGAGTTGCTTTTGTAATCGTTCTTCTTTAAAATTTACAATAAATGTGCTTAATGTCCTTGAAAATCTCCAATGCGTCTCTTCTTTAGATGACACATGCATACAACAGTTGAAAAACTAGTATTGCTACTCCATTTCTGATCCTTTTATGCATCCGAGATGCTAAGATATGTGTATGTAGCATGCTCTGGTTTATGATTTTTTTTTTTTTTAGGGGCATCAACGGTGGAGATGACTGGACCCAACCTATTTTTTCAAATAGTTTAGAAATTAATATTTTTTTTTAAGGTGTTGGTTGCGTGGAATGCTCTATGGTTAGGTTTGCTCAAGTCATGAAATTTTTTTTAATTGTCCAAGAGAAGTGCTGCTCATGAAATTGAAGGCGCATATCTCTCTCTCTGGTTGTGGCATTTAGCATCACCAATCACTTTGAGGATTGTATACGAGCAAGGATTAGTGGGAAAAAGACATACAACTTCTTAGTTAAACATCCTTATTGTATATGTTTTATTCTATTTTATTTTATAGAATACTCATTATAAAATCGATCTAAAAATTTTAGATCAAGAGAACCTTCAAAGTAGGTTTATTTGCGCAAGGGGACGTGTGTATAGTTTGCACCTGCAGAAGTACCATATGTGCCTTATATGCAGGTTTCCTGGTATAAATCCCCCTTTTAAATTTTTTTTCTTCTAGTAAAAGTATTTTAATTTAAAAAGGGAAATTTATCGTTTGTACCCGTTGTTTAAACCGCTAAAACGAACCCCCCCCGCTGTTATTATCCGGAAGGACGCCTTTTTTTATTTTTTTAAATTTTTGATAAATTTATCTAATTTTTTAATCATCAGACTACTTGTTAACATCAATTGCCTTTAAATTTTTGATAAATTTATCTAATTTTTTAATCATCAGATTACTTGTTAACATCAATTGCCCAACTAGACTTATTAACATCAATTGTCTAATTTTTTTTCTTCCAGTATTTGGTCCTTATTTTTTGAAAGTTTGAGACGGTCAGACTTTAGACCTCAATTTTTTGAAGGTTTAAGGCATAAAATAAAATAACAAATGTTTAGTGGCATGATGGTTTAGTTTGGCTCTTTATTATAAAAAAAAATTAAAATTAATTTACAGTCCGATATTTAAAATATAAGACAGGAGGCAAACTTGAAAAAAAACGAAAAATCGAGAGGACAAGAACTTCGACATAAAGACCGTATTTACCATCACTAAATAACAGTCAAATAAAATGATACAAACATAATGTTCCCTTTAAAAAATAAATTTGCAAGAAAACAGGTTCCCCTCTCTCTCTCTATGTAAAATAGACTTGCAAGGGAACATGTTGCCCTCTCTCTCTCTCAAACTTGTCACACACTCTCTCTCTAAAATACACCTACAAAAGAACATGTTTCTATCTCTCTCTACAATTTAAAAAAAAAGAAGTTCAAACTCCGTACTTGTCTAATCTTGTTGTTTTGTGGTAAATGGGAAGAACCTACTAAACAATGCCACACATGTATAGTATACAAGGCGGCAGTGGTTATAATATTAGTATTCTATTACTTTTCCCTTTCTTTATTTTACATTTTACTACTACTATGATATGTACGCCACACCTAAACCAATGTATGACACGCCGACCTCTTGAATATTGATTGCAAGTGATTTAAGAAATGTGTCGGTGGCCGGATCAGGCACAAGTCGCCGCTTTATTATACGGCAAAATAGTAAACTGGTCAAACAAATACATGCAAAAATAGCGAACCACAAAAAAACTGATCCGAATTCGTGTATCGACGGTCTTTTTTAGCAAATCTCCTGTTCTAAGGTTGGTGTCATGGTGATCGCATCGCTTGTGTCTTTGTTAAGGTCTAGGTTTTCATTCTCGTCTAACGCATTAAAAAATTACTAACAATTTAAAAAATGAATAGGGGACTGTCATCCCCATTGAATTACTCAAAAAAATAAAAATAAAATTGTCAATTCTTTTCTAGACCCAGACGATTTCCTATATATTGACAAAACCGGCATGGGGTGACCGATTCTCGAGTCAGACCGAATGATTCTGTGCTGACCCGGTATTTTTTAAATCACTGCCGATTACTGACATGCTCGAAAGACAAGAAAAATTTCAAAACACACTTTATTTTTTAACAATTTAACAATTTATTCTTTTTTAACTATTCTAACTAATGGCCTGTATTTTTATGGGTATTTAAAAATTAAATTAAAACATGGTTAAAATGTTAAATAATTATTTTTAAAAAAAATGCTAAATACTTTAGCTCTAATGTGTATTTTGATAATGAGTATGTTTTGCATATATTTGTGGCCTTAAATAATAAGAGGAATGCTTTCTGATAGAACTAATTGGTTAGAGAGGCCTCTTTCAGAAGGTGACGTGAAAGAAGTTGTTTTTAGCCTAGCTAGTGATCAGGGTTCCTGAGCCTAATGGTTTTTCACTAGGATTTTTTCAACAGTATTGGGAGATTGTTTAATCTAATGTTTGCAATATGATGTTTGAGTTTTATAAAAGAGGAGTGGTGAATACCAGTGTAAACTCAACTTTTATAGCTCTTATTCCTAAGAAGAGCATGATTGAAAGACTTAGTGATATTAGACTTATTAGTCTTTTGTCCAGCCTTATTCTTGCTAAGTGCTTCGCTAAGAGACTAAAAATTCTTTTACATATGGTGATCAAGGGACCTCAGTCAGCTGTTATTCAAAATAGGCAAATTTTGGATAATATTTTTTGTGCTCAAGAAGTTATAAGTTCTCGGTTTGCTAAAAAAGAATGAAGGATTATATACAAGATTGATCTTGAAAAAGCATATGATAAAATTGAATGGAAACTATTATTGCAAACCATGAAAGCTATGGGTTTTGGTAATAGATCGTTAAAATGGATAAATGGGTCTTTGAGTTCCATTTTTCTATTTTAATCAATGGGAAGTCTAAAGGATTTTCTAAAACTTCAAGAGGAATTAGGCAAGGAGACCATCTATCTCCTTTTTTGTTTACCATTATGGGTGAGATTTTTAGCGTGATGTTATCTTCTGTGGTATAGAAAGAACTTTTAACAGGTTTTCAAGTGAAGAACAATGGTATTAATGTATTTGAAGTTCTTTCTCTACCACAGAAACCTTTGGGCATCATAAATAAAGACATGAAAATGATGGGTAAATTTGCGACAGCTGCCTTAGTTAATGTTATTCTACCCCCAAAGGGTAAGAGTGTTTATTTCCATGAATCGAGCTTATATTGAATCCTCTGAATAACATAATCCTACAAAGCCACCCTATTATTATTGTCAAATAGAGATATACCCAAATATTTGACTCGAAATCTGCCCACTTCACAATTCATACATTCAGCAAAGTGTTTGACGTTATTATCATCACAAGCAATGCCAATGATATAAGTTGTGTGCAAATTAATTTTTTGCCTGTAACCACTTCAAACACTCGCAAATTTCCAGGTCATCAGAAGATAACATCAAAAATTTTTACTCACAAAAATTTATGTGGCAAATTTGCCAATCTATTTCATGTCTTTATTTACGATTCCCAGATGTGTGGCTAAGAAGATAGAAGATTTGATGAGGTGGTTTTTATGAGGTGAGCAGGAAGGTCAAAAGAAGTATAACCTTGTTAAATGAGACAAAGTGTGTACTCCTATAGATGAAGGGGGTATGGGACCGAAAAAAAATGCTGACTATGAATAATGTATATTTGACAAAATGGTGGTGCAGATGTACAACAAGTAGGCATTAAATATGGCGAAGGATATTAGGTGAGAAATATGGTAAGGATATTGAGCATGGGTTACTTGCAAAAGGTATAAGGAAGAAAGGTATTTCTTCTATTTGGAAAGGTATTTTGGCCCATAGATTATTCTTTTTTAGTAATGTGAAAAACATTATTGGGAATGGAGATAAAGTGAGATTTTGGCAAGGGAAATGGGTAGGTGAAAGTCCTCCAGTTTCCTCTTCCTTTTTTCAAAGTTAATTCTAAAAGTAAAACAATATATGATATAGTGGAGGGAAATGGCTTCAACTTAAGATGGGATATTTGTTGTTCATATAGAAGAGTAAGTAATGAGGTTATAAATGAATACATTCAGTTTTTGGAGCTCCTAAATCAGATCTATTATTGTTCTGAAATTGAAGATAAAGTGGTTTGGAAACCTAGTAGTAGTGGAAATTTTTTAGTCAGCTCAGCTGACAAACTATTATATAATGTATAAAGTTTAAAGCTTCAAAAATAGTGTAGTTCAACAGATGTATGAGAATTTGAAAATCTTGAAAATTGACGGTCCAAAAATGCGTTACAAAATATACTATTTCCAAAACTTGAAATCCATTTTTCTCTCGTGTCCATGCATCTTGATGTCAAGATGATCAACTTGAGGATATTTGGGCATCAAAACAACCTCTTCTAATGAAATTTTTGATGTAGGCTCTTATTTGATTGTTTAGAGTCTAGGCTCTATATAAACTTTCTCTTCTAATGAAATTTTTGATGTAGGCTCTTATTTGATTGTTTAGAGTCTAGGCT
>NW_006499897.1:776071-797667 GCF_000471905.2 Amborella trichopoda | reverse complement strand
AGGAGATCAATTTTGAGGGTTTTTGGGCAACGCAACAACCCTTTTGGTTGAGTTTTTTAGGTGCACCTTACTTATACATTACCATATTGACATTTATACAAGGGAAAAGTTTATATAGAGCTGAGGCTCTAGACAATCAAATTAGAGCCTACCTCAAAAATTTCATTAAAGAGGTTGTTTTCATGACCAAATATCTTCAAATTGATCATCTTGACATCAAGATGCATTGACATGAGAAAAAAATAGATTTCAAGTCTTGGAAATAGTGTAATTTGTAACACATTTTTAGACTGTCAATTTTCAAGATTTTCATGTTTTCATAGATCTTGCAATCTATACTATTTTTAAAGATTTAAACTTTATGAATAAAGATGGAAAAATATTTTAAGGTTAACACAAATATTTCCAGTATTGAAACGGCATTTCTCGACTCTATTTGAAAGTAGGGTCTAATTTGATTCTTTAGAACCTAGGCACTGTACAAACCGCACCCTTAATTTAAATTTTTCCTTTTGAGAAATCACCCAGAAAGAAACATTAATTAAGGTATTTCCTTTCGAGTGCACTTTATATAAGGCATCAACTAAATAATCAAAGTGAGGCGAATGTCCAAACCCTACTTAAACAATTAGTTCCAATGCCGAAACTCCTTTGATGCCTTTAAAGAATTCCAATGCCAAAACTCCTTTGATGGCTTGAATACCTCTTTATGAAATTTGAAGTTAAACAAAATGGTCTAGATCAAGCATATATAAAAAGGGCACTATTTCGGAGACTAAAAAAGGGCACTATTTCTGAGACTTCAACCAAATTTGAAGTTGGCACACGGATGCATCCGTAGGTGTAGAGGCAAGGTGCACCTTCAAATTTTATCATGGTATATAATTTTGATGTAAAATACTTTTAGGATTATCTCAAAATCAATTTTTATATCTAATTATAAAATTTTAAATTTCAAAAATGGTTAAAATCAAATAGATCTATAAACATATGAAAATCTTGAAAATAGACGGTGTAGATAATATGTTGTAAAATGCACTATTTCTGAGACTTAAAATCTTTTATTTTTCATGGTCTTACATCTCGATGTCGAGATGATCAATCAAAGGGTTTTTAACATTAAAACTACTTTCTTCGATGGATTTTTGAGGTGCATCTGTAGTCCTACAGTATCATATTTGCATCCTTATATAAACTTTATCCATATAAAAAATACTTATAAAGTTTTGAAAATGGACAATAGAGATAACGTGTCACAATATATACTATTTTTTAAAACTTAAAATCCTTTTGTTTTTTTTTCCATATCTTAGATCTCCATATTATAGGTGGAGGGTCTTCAAACGGCAGAACGAGCTTTTCAGATAAACCTTAAAGTACACCTTACATCTATAATATAAAATCAACACCTTGTATAAATAGAAAGGTTTCTATATTTCTTCAACAGTATAGAAGTTCTATACTCCCACCCCCCATCCAGCCGTCCAATTTAGGTCAAATGAGTTATTGACCACTTGATTCGACGCCTCAGAGTATTTTATTTTTAATTTTTATTCTACAAATCATATGAATAAAAACTTTGGTACATGTTATCATCTCAATGGGGCCCACCTAAAAAAACATTTCTAATAAACTAAAATCACCAAAATACTTTTGAAACTTTCATGGGTATTTATGTTATTTTAATTTTATTGTGAATATCTTTTTATATATTTTGTTGGTGCGAGTTTAAGAGAATAGTGGTCGCCAAAATTGCGTTTCAAAATCTTTTGTAGAACAAAAAACTAAAAATAAAATAAAACAGTATAAAGAGGCATGACATTGTAATTGAATCCATCTCAGTCGTTCATTTAAATCCCACGGCTAGATAAGAGAAAGTATATAACTACTGTACATTAGGAGAAATATAGAAAGCATGCCCTAAATAAACCATATCCCTTTCCCATATATCTACATTTCCCCCTCTCTCCCTCCCCCACACAATCTCCTCACAAAAATTCTCATTCCCTCTAGCACCTTTAGTCTCTCTCCTCTCTCAAATGCACATTTTAACATCATAACCATGGCGTTCAAGGATTATTTATAAATTATGTAGAAGAGAAAAAAACATCCTTATAAAGACAAAAGTGACCCTATTAAAAAAAAAAAAACTAGCATAATGCCTGTGCGAATTTATTTGACCATTAGAGAGCAGACACAGAGTGAGGCTGGCTTGTCAAGGTCTGGGTATGGGTGTAATTACTTGGTCTCAAATAAAAGCTTTACTTTTTTCTACTTCAATATATACAGGCTTCTATTCTACATATATCAAATCACAATTTGGGTACGATATGTGTAATTACCGGTCAGGGTCGACGAATCGTCGATCTAGAGGCTGAGAGGATTGGCCAACGAAAAACTTTGAGAACAAAATAAAAATTGGAAAAATAAAAAAATATGAGGCCGAATCGGCAGTTCCTTGAAAGAACTAGTTAGTTCTATCACAAAACCAATGGTTCCCAACTGGAACTGCAAGAACCTCCCAATTCCTTATATATTTAGGGAACCATAACGGCCCCACTGATTTCCACTTCTGCAATTTCAATAGGATACTATTGGTTACGATGGATGTCTTGAATTCCATTCTGACTAGGTCCCAAGTTAACATTCAAATAAATAAATAATAAATTTTATGATTTAAAATGTAATAGCTATCACTTGGCATCAAAACTTATGTAAATAAATAAATAATAAATTTTATAACTTAAAATGTAATAGCTATCACTTGGCATCAAAACTTATGTAAATAAAAACACATGCATGACACTTACACATGACTTAGTCAATGTTAAAAATTAGTGACTTTAACCTAAGTACTTCACATTGTCTCATTAGGAAATTCCATGACCATCTACAAAAAGGACAAAAATTTCTAATGGAGAATACATGGTGAAGGAATAAACCTTGGGATAGAAGGAGAAAACATGTGAAGTTGAAAAACCACATTTATTTCACCACGTCGTCCAAAATGGCTTTCAATTCGTGTCCTAAGTCATCCTTAAATTTTCAAAAGAGATACTTTCTCGTGCAAGTTCTTATTATTGTACTCATTTATATTAGGACCGTAAAAGTCATCCTTAAATTTTCAAAAGAGTTATTTTTTAATGCACCCTCTTATTGCTGTGAGCATTATACATGCTCATCTCTCTCTCTCTCTATATCTCATTTCCTCTCTTTCTTTTCCTCTTTTTTTTATTTTATTTTTTTTACATGAGTACTTATGTTTTATTTTATTGACCAAATAGGAATTACAACTCATAACTCAAAATATTACATACTAGTCAATTAACGAATTCAAAACGGCTCCTTCCTTCGCCAAACCATCTGCTACCTCATGCGCTCTATATACATAATAATAGCTAACTAACCACGAAGATAGCTCTAGAATTTGCAGCCATAAAGATCTAAGACGCCAAGGAGGTCTGGAAATCAAACTTTTTTCTGTCTAATTTCCTCTATATATATATATATATATATATATATATATATATATGGTGTGGTTTGTATAGAGCCTAGGCTCTAACCAATCAAATTAGATCGTACCTTCAAATAGCATCGAGAAATGTGGTTTTCATACTGAAAATCTTTATGATAGCCTTAAAATACATTTTCATCTTTATTTGTAATTTTTAAAGTTTCAAAAATAGTATAAATCAACATATCTATAAAAACTTGAAAGTCTTGAAAATTAACGATCCAAAAATATGTTACAAAATACACTATTTTTAAAACTTGAAATCTATTTTTTCTCATGTTTATGCATCTTAATGTCGAGATGATCAATTTGATGATATTTGTGCATCAAAACAACCTCTTTTAGTGAAATTTTTGAGGTACGCCCAAATTTGATTGTTTAGAGCCTCGGCTCTATATAAACTTTTCTCATATATAAAAGCTCTATTGACATTTAATTCATGGAGTCAAATCGACAAGTTTAAAAGAAAAATTGTGTAGTCGTGGTTGTTGGGTTTATGTGACCTTTAAAGTTCTTATGAGAGTTTGTATGAGCATTTTATATAGTAAAACATAAACTCAGTGGGAGTGAGGTCCTCTTGTGGACCATACTAAGTAGCGATTTACCGATACTCGGACTAAGCTCAACATGCTAGGCCAACCGAGTTTGAAAAAACCCGAGATACCTGAGCATTGTGATCTACCGAGAAGGGTTTAGTAGATTAGCCCTTGACGAGATTGGAGTATGCCCAGATGAGAGCTGAGGGAGTGTGGCCTTTGCGAGTGATGGATCACCTTTAAAGACAGTTAAAAACATCATCGCTATATCATTACACAGCATGTACATAAATAATCGTATTAAGATTTATCAATGAGGGTGAAGCGTGTACATATACGAAAGACGATAGATTACCCCCATGCACCATAGAGTCATGGTTGCATCATGTCTTAGAGGACCATGATTTTTTTGTCTCTAGGGGAGAACCTGAAATCCATAAACTGCCATTGTGTCCCCTAGTCTATTGGCTGATTTTGGTGATCCAATAATGAGCCGGACTGCAGGTTATGAGAAATACTAAGGCAGTTTGAGAAAGCTAGGTGAATCGTGTTTCAGTTGAAGGCGGAGTACTCCTATATATTGATAAATTTATAGATCTAACGGATCTGATTCCCATCAAAATTAATTAGTTTTAATTAATTTCATGATATATGATTTTTAGAATGTTTATTTTAATTTTTGTGAATCTTCTTAAAATATTTTTTTTTTGTCATTTGGATTTATAAATTAAGATAAATTAATTTTTCAATGTTTTAAATAAAATATAAAAAATTGAAAATTCTAAATACAAAATAAAATATTTTCTAAAATTATATAGAACCCTCTATAAATATGGGGGTTCAATTTAGAACATGTGGAATTGGCATGTGGCCACCAATTAAATATTTGAAATATTTAGTAAATCTTGAAATCAACTTTTCTTGATCCAAAAAATAAAAATTGGATATAGTAAAATAAAAAGTAAGATATATATTTTATTTAAAAAGATGCTATCCCATCTCATAAAATCACTACACCTAATCTCTCTTTTCTCTTTAAGGGTTTATCTCTCTCTGAAGGAAGATACCCTTAGTAGTAAATCTCTCCTTATCTCTTATCTCTCCAAAGATCTTTTGATCTATCTCTTATCTCTCCAAAGAATCAAATGATCTTTTGATCTATCTCTTATCTCCCCAAAGAGTCAAAAGGGCTTTGATCTATCTCTTATCTCTCCAAAGATCTTTTTATCTATCTCTTATCTCTCAAAAAGGCCAAATGATCTTTTGATCCATCTCTTATCTCTCCAAAGAAAGAATGGCGCTTGAGCAATACTACATTGAGATCCATAAGCCCTTGAGAAGGTTTGTCAGGAGGAAAGATCCATATATGCCATTCAGAAGGTTTTACCGTACGTAGGAGAAAAGATCCATATGCAATTGAGAAGGTTTTGCTATATGTAAGAGAATCAAGTGAATGATCATAGATCATAATCACCATTAGAAAGAGGAGACTCGGTGTAGGAAGTACTAAGTCTGGTTGAGATAATTTTCGGCAATTTACTTTTTTAAATATTTATTTGTGATTTGATCTTCTCTTCTCATCAATGAGTTAAGGTTTTGATTTAAATAATTGTATTCAATAGTAGTAGTAAGTGAGAACCGTGTTTCTTTACTTTTATTTATTTGATTCAAGAGTTATTATTTTTATTTATTTGTTTCAAGAGTTGTTTGTTTATAATTTGACATTGTGAGCGGTTTTCTCAGTGTAAAAATAAGAACAATAAAAAAAAATTTAATTTATATACACAGTATTTGATCACATAGTCCAACTTTCAATAGTAGCATAAGCTCCAACGACTTGACTTGCACAAGAAAATACACAAAAATAGAACACAAATTTGCTTCAACGGTAGCATAGGCTCCAACCACTTGACTTGCACAAGAAAATACAGAACACAAATTTGCTTTTGCTACGTCTCTTAATATTCTTAAACTACTACTTATGCGTTGACTCTTCTCAATCACCCCCAATTCCTATAAAATGCCAATATCTAAAAGTAACAGGAAAACAACTCTCTCTCTCAATAGACTAAGCAAAACTATAAACTATTCTATCTGCAAATCACACTAAGCAAAACTATTCTATCCACAACTCACTCAAAGCGTAGTGTGGATAGATATGGATACGTATTGTGTATTAATATGTATTTTCTATCTTTGATAAGATTAGATGTCTTTGTATAGATAGGTATTTAGGTATTTCTTCATTATGATAAGATGTAGATGTTATATATCCATAACTATATAGAACTCTTTGTGTATTGATTTTATCTAGAGATATACACCTAATCTAGTAAGAAGATAAATATCCTTACATTTGATTTTATCTAGAGATATACATCCATACAACCTAATATAAACAGGAGATACATATCCTTACGTGATGCGTATCCATATCTATCCACACGATAACACTTCACAAATGTATATTAGGGTTTCATTTCAGTTTTGAGTTAAGTTTTTAAGGAACCCTAGTTTGGGAAGAGCATAAAATGAAGGGTGTGGTGTGTATAGAGCCGAGGCTCTAAACAATCCAATTAGAGCACACCTTCAAATAGTGTCTAGAAATATGGTTTTCATACTGAAAATTTTTGTGATAGCCTTAAAATATATTTTCATCTTTAATTATAAAACTTAAAGCTTAAAAAATAATGTATATCAAGCATATCTATGAAAACTTGAAAATCTTAAAAATTAATGGTCCAAAAATGTGTTACAAAATGCACTATTTCCTAAACTTGAAATCCATTTTGTTCTCCTGTCCATGCATGTTGATGTCAAGATGATCAAGTTGATGATATTTGGGCATCAAAGCAACCTCTTCTAATGAAATTTTTGAGGTAGGCTCTAATTTAGTTGTTTAGATCCTAGGCTCAATATAAATTTTAAGTTCCTTAAAATGAATTACTTCAAATGTATATTAGGGTTTTCTTTTCAGTTTTGAGTTAATGTATATTAGGGTTTCTTTTCAGTTTTGAGTTAATGTATATTAGGGTTTCTTTTCAGTTTTGAGTTGGGTTTTTAAGGACCCCTAGTTTGGGAAGAGCATAAAATGAATTACTTCATAGTTGAGTAGTTACCATTAGGGTTTCAAAAACCGGATCGGTCATCTTTTATATTGCAAACGGAAATATATTATTTTTAAATTGATTTTAGGAATCCTAAACCCTGTCCAAACCTTTTTAAAACAAACAAAATTTAATATTTTCAAACTTCATATTTTTGGTCCTTTATAAATTGGCCAATCCAACTTGAACCGGTGGGTGACCGGGATTGCTTCCGTGATCGACATCACAATGTTTGCTAGTGAAGATGTCCCTTCTAAGGAAACTTTTACAATATGAAAGAGATAGCTACATGGAATCTTCTCTTTTCAATTGCACTATTGATGCTGCACAAACTGAGTTGGGGGGCTTTGTAGTACTTTATTGCTTTTGAGCCGGGACACTTTGCATTACTTTGATATCTTGACATGTGTTAAGACTTGAAGACACATATATTATAAAAACTAATTACATATAATAAAAAACCACAATTGGGGTACCAATAATAGTCATTTCGAGTTACCGCCACCCCATCCTAAAGCTACCCATTTTGTGTTAAAGGGGAATTATAACATATATTCTAAGCGTGTAATATTTTATGTTGCGGTTGGCATAAGGTGTGCACCTAGAACAATCAAAGTTAGGCACACCGCCAAACTTTAAGGAACGATGAAGTTTTTTGGTGTAAAAAATTTTTATGTTGTCCTCGCAATATATTTCCAGCCCTAATTATGAATTTTAAAGCTAAAAACAATTATACAAATCAAATAGATCTCTAGTCTCTTGAAAATGTTGAAAATGGACAGTTCAGATATTATATTATAAGGCATTGTTTTTAGCATTGCACTCTCCTTAGAGAGAGAAGAGCGATGAAAGTGGCTAGAGAATGAATCTTGGGCTCCTTAGGTCAAGGCAAATATATTTGCATCATAGTTACCCTCAAAAAGTATTCAAACCAACCTTGTTCTTTTCCGAGGAACTGGCTGAGGTTCAATTTTTTTGTGACTCGTGTATGGTACATGAGTGGGATTGAATTCCCATTTTCAGATTTGATATACTCAAAAACTGCCTTTTGGCAAAACCACAGTTCTTAAGTAAGGTAAAATAGAACCCAAAATGCAAAGGAAAGCATGTGATACTAATTGAGTGTAGCGCATGGCTTTCGCATTGGTCAAAACAGATCCATTAGTATTTAGTCCCCAGATGCTAACAAAAGGGTTTAAGAACTTCATCAGAATGCAGCAAGGAGATGCGAGCATGTGTGAATAGCGATGGGAGAGACTCAATTTTTATTTCCTGATAAGGCAGAATACCAATATTTTCTATGCAGATACATGTACAACTACCATCAATATTTTTTCTCTTATACTGTCACTAAATTATTAGTTTATCTTGAAGTACCTTGAAACTGATTCCTCAGCCTTTCATATTTCTGGAGTTCAGCCATGGATAGAGATGGGGATAGCTCTCCTAGTACCTGTGGAGCATTCACAAATACTTTCATGCATATTAATTCTAAAGAAAAACCCCCAAAAAAAAAAATTTCATTAAAAAATACTTGCAAGGGTACAACCCTATTTAGTGATGTAGCCAAACTCTAAATCTGCTATAGAAGAAGGCCAAATGACTGAAAACCCCACATCATTGATTCAGATGACAACCCTAAACCCCACCCCCTTGCAGAAACATTGTACCCTTTTGCGACTATTTCAACTCATTATCATGTGCCTTTTGATAAGTACTTTAAAATTAAATCAAAATAAATAGGTAAATGTTAAATAGTTCATCTCCTAGGGGTATTTTGATGAATTTCCCATAAATAAATAAGTACAACGAAGAGACAGTTTCCTCTTCATTAACCTCAGTAAACAATATAACATGAGATGCAAACATGCACATGCAGGATCAACAATTTGTGCCATGTGTTTGTGTGAATCAATTTGTAGACGTAGTCACAGTTGCAAGGGCATACCTTTATAAAATCATCGAGTTCCACAATAACCGAATTTGCAACGCCGACCATACTGGCAGACTCTGAATGTTGAACTGATGCCTGCTCAGAAAAAAATCACCATGGTATATACCATTACAACTAGAATCAAAAGTCGAGTGAATAATGTTGCTGTGGCTGGTAAAGAGGTGGGTATATCCAAGAAAACAAAATAGAGGACAGTAAAAAGAAGCCTCTTGTATCATTAGAATTTTAAGTCATATGCATCATGGGGTGCCCATGCTTACATGCATATGTACATTCATGCACTACATAGGAATGTTTGTGTATAATGTCTGTGCATGTGTAGTGTGTATGCATGTATATATGTATATAAAATATATGTTTATGAACGAGCAAACATTTGCTCCACCCCCGTGTAGCCAACTTGTACCCCAAGTAAACAACACAATGTATGCATGGAGTTTGGGTTCTTTGTATTTTCCTCGCTATTACAGTTCTCATCCAAAATTTTATAGACACACATTGATGTGGAGTTTTGTTACAAATTGAATTAATGTGCAGGATTTAACTGGTGGAAATCCAACTTTTCTTTCCTGGGCTACATAGCAGCCAGTGTAGATTGATCGCATAATTTTACTGCTAATCTTATCTAGGCTCAAAATAGCGTAATCCTAGATCCTTCAAGATTGATTTAACTGAGAAACTATTGATGTTCATAGAGAAAAAGCCATTACCAACAAAAACAAAAACAAAAGATTGGTTCATTTAACTAGTACTAACAATCACATAAACAGTAATAACAATTGTCACCTGGCGCTTGGCAGCATGAAACCAAGCATCTGCACATAATGCATACATATCCGCACCGGTAAAGTTGGCAGGGCATTTCTTAGCAATTGTCAATAGAGACACATTCTCATGAAATTTAAATTTCCGAGTAAGTGCACCAAGAACCCTAAAAGGAATAGGGATATCAGAAAGAAAATCATATATATATATGTATATAGGTAAAAAATGAAATAAGAGGTCATAGAAAACTAACCTCTCCCTGTAAGAGGATTCAGAGTTTACTCCGACATATAGCAACTTATCAAACCGACCGGGGCGAAGAAGTGCCGGGTCAATAAGATCAGGCCTGTTACTTGCCCCTATAATAAACAAATCCTGGAAAATACAAAAAGTGGCAATCAGCATGGTTCCCAATCAGACCAGTCTCTGAATCTTTGAGGGCCGGAAATATTTATGATGTATACAACAAAAAGGATTGACCCACAAAAGTTACCTGTGTAGCTTCATTTAAACCATCAATTTCTGCGAGCATCTATCATCAAAGACAACTAGTTACAACCCAATTATCGTTAACAGCAATCTTGAGAATGATAAACAGATTAAGCCATACATACATGCATTGATCTAACCACAAAGAGGAAACCTAATGAATATCTCAGGAAATATGTGAGAAAGAGAGAGAATGGAAACATAGGCAACCATGCTCCCCAGCAGGTAAAACGTCGTCTCACCTGAGAAACCACTCTGTCCATGACACCACCAGAGTCCCCAGAAGCCCCCCGAGCAGGAGCAAGAGCATCAAGCTCATCAAAGAAAATTACACATGGCCGTGCCGACCTAGCCTATGAAGACACCAATAAGAAAAGAGTTCTCAATCTCAAAACTTAAAAACAAGAAATGCTCATAATCCATGATTTCTCAAAAACAAAAAAACTAATAAAATAAAGACAAAATCACGTTGATGAAGCAAGTCATTCTACCTTTTGAAAAATGTCTCGAACATTTTTCTCCGATTCTCCTATGTACATGTTGATCAGTTCCGGACCCTTCACACTCAAAAAATTCAAAGAACATTCGGTCGCTACAGCCTTGGCCAGCAATGTCTGGAAATTTGCATGAAACAAGTCAGATAACTAATTCAACAGTCGCCAAATTCTTTCTAGTATTTACAGTGTTCCTTGTTTTCAACTCACCTTACCAGTACCAGGAGGACCATAGAGAAGTACACCAGACCTCTTGCGCAACCCAGACGAGAATAAATCTTTGTGCATGAGAGGTAACTGCATAGCTCATATAGATACAAAGCATAAGAAAAAAGAAGATAATGGTATTGAGAACAAGTTAACGAAGAAATTTATGGATATATAATAGATATTAAAGCAATTGGCTCAAGCACCATATTCCAGAGGGTGGTAAAAAGAAATTTGGATACTTAAAATTACAGCAAAAGAGAAAAACTTTCTTTGTTAAAAAATATTAACGTACAATTTGGCCAGACAGTTCTAGTTGATTGAACAGAAAGGTTGAAACAGGTTAGACCATCAACCCATATCTTGGACAGTCACTGCCACCTCCTCCCTTCTCCATGTTCAAAATTATCACGGTGCCCCACTCTACTCCTACTTAATATTCTTCGAACATCCCATCAATCTATATTCGTGGAAAGTAGCCACCATCCCCACACTTCTCCATGAATGAAAGCATCAAAGTGCTCCAACACTCTCTAACCCCACCTAACATTCTCTGAACATCAGATTGGCAAAAAAACACTTCCCCTGCCCCCATCTCTCTCCCTCCATAAATGAAAACATCACAGTGCCCCAAAACACTCACCGAATACTCTCTATTCCCTCCTGTCAGTTTTCATGTCTCACTGCATAACCAATCTTAGGCTTTCAATTCTATAGCAAAAAATCCAACATCCCTTTTAGGCACCAAACCCCAGAATCCCCAATTTCAATACACAAGCCAATTTCATGTCTCACTCCATAACCAATTTTACACTTTCAATTTTATTGCACAAAAAAAAAAAAACACCACCTGATTGGTCACCCAAACTCCAGAATCCCCAACTCTCAAACCATTGAAGTACCCGTATCTGCGCTTCTCCCTGTACTTCTAAGGACTGACTACATCCCCAAATGGTGCCAATATAACCAATCAATTACAATCAAATGCTATTTCAAAAGGAAGCCTAAATATGTTTTGAATTAACAACCGATTTCAAGGGGAAAATAGACCAAATAGAAGATATTTACCTGTACAGTGTCCAGGATTGACTTTTTCACGTCCTCCAGCCCACCAACATCTTCCCATTTTACATTGGGAACCTTCAAAAGTTAAATTTCTTATATCAAAGCCTATTCCACATGCAGCAAAGATCTGAATAGGACAGTAACCTCTTGAGAATCCAAGCTTATGAAACTTCAAATACCATGATACAGTGAGCAGTCACAGAACCCTACTAGCAATATGGGAAGTACACCATAATCCAGTGGAGTATAAAAAACCATAATGTATTGAAGTCTTCATTATACGACAAAATGGAAGGCGATGGCGAGCGTGTTCAACCCCCCACTGGGATCAAGTGCTGTACCAAAGGTTCCACTCTCTCCATCTCCATCCATGCCATTGGATAGTGATGACCCCAAGGGACTACAAATAGTTCACTGTGTTATAAACCACTACTCTGCAGAAATATGCGTATATATATATATCCAGGAAAACATTTCTATGTGCTACTAGGTACAGGAAAATTTTATCTGCCATCCCTCTCCCATTCGTCTGATCTTAACAGATGACTGCGATAGCTACCATAATAATTTCACAAGTTGGCTTCTAACCATCTAATCTTGATCAGAGGCTTGGACTATTTGATTGTTTTTTCCTACAAAACATCTGGACAACAAATTTGAAGTGTGCCCCACCTAAAAAGACTAGTAAAAAAATATTTCATACAAAATAAAATGATCAAAATACCCATGCAAGTTGCAAGAGTATTTTGGTCATTCTATTATGTTTGAAATTATTTTTTTTTATTTTTATTTTTATTTTTTTTAGCTGGACCAATATGACAGGAGGGCACTCCTCAAATTTCATGTCAGATGTTTCGGAAAATGAAAATAAAAATAATAAGTGTTTAGTTGTACATTGTGGTTGAAGCCATCCCAGCCATCCACTCAGATCGGATGGCTGGTAGCAGGGTGGCATATATAATTTTCCCATACATAATGGCATATAGAAAGGTTTTCCATGCATCAAAATGCCAAAGGTTTCTATTCTCTTTAAGAATGTCTCAAATAGCATACTTCCATAGTTGAATAATATTCAACTATTCAACTATTAAAAGAGTCATGAGGAAAATCACTTATTTCTAACAACCCAAAAAATATATTGAATAAATTATACTCCGCTTCTCACTTTTGGAGTACCCAATTCAGATGCACTCCTCTTCTTGCATCTATCCAAAGCTTTCAACAGGTCTTCTTTACCCAAACACTGATCAGCATCCTTGCCAGAACTACTATCCAGTTCATACTTAAATAGTACAGAGGGGCCATCATCAACTACTTCTGTATCGACTCTGTCCATCTCCTTATGAAGCCTAGGAATCAAATTCGCTCCAGCATCAGCAACCAGAGCTCTAACATCCCTAGGCAGAAAACCAGATGTTTGTCCGACAACATCCTTTACAACCTCATCAATATCATTCTGCAAACAAATATATATCATGAATACTGTATCACTAATTAAGATGAAGAAAGATGAGCATTTTTATCTATATCCAAAAAAAAAAAAAAACAATTGAGCTTTTTTTGGGACATACTGAAACACATGAACGTGTGATGTATGTGTTTTTGTGTGTATTGGGTAGTTTAAATTTATGGTCATCATGGGCTTTGAACACAGTGGGTATGTGAGGTAGAAACACCACTCTACAAGCAGTCCCACAGATTTGCAATAAAAAGGTTAAATAGGAAAAGACAAAATCTAAAAGCAAGAATCAATGACTTGTACATGAGAAGCATCTTTGACAACACTTTGTAGCGACTGAGAGATCATTTTAACTCTTTGTGCCTCACTTAAACTTCCCACAGCTATTTCATGGCTGAAGCAACGCCTAATCGATTGAGCCAGACCTTCGGTAGTGTCAGCAATCGCAACCAGTAGTACACTGTTCTGGCTAATCCTTTCAGCTTCCGCAAAACCCTAAAAAGGAAGGTAGTACAAGTAAGAATGGTTAAGCAAAATGGTAAATCTATAAATGAGTAAGACATATAAAAAGCAATAGAAATGTTATTTTAATAATTATAAGATTATGATGGGTGGCAGGTGCCACAACATGTCATCTACACTTCCATTCTCATCAGGTGTCAAGAAAACTTTCAGAAAAAAAAGAATTTATACGATTACAATTGTTTCTTACATAACCAACATCTGATTCATCTCCAGATGAATAATCTTCGACTCTGAGGTTAAACTCAGTAAATTCTCGTATAACAGATGCAACATCAGAGATTACCCCAACTTTATCAGATGACCCACCTCCATCCGAGGATAGAGTACCAAATGCATCAAAACGGCGCAAAAGAAGAATTGAGGGCGAGTATCTGTTCAAATAATGAAGGATAAGAAGGAGATAACAATGAAATAAGAAGCGGTGATAATATCAGCACAAATCCAACAGTGGCCAACACAAAGCATCTCATTCCAGTGGAACACAGTTACGAAATGTGGCGTCGTGCCACATTACGAAGTCACATCAAGGAATCAAGGTCCTTGGACGCATTACACTGTCTCGTCTAGGCAGGAAGTCATGATCTGCTGCCTAGGTAGCCTCATCAAGGTGAACCTATGCAGCTGCATGGTTAGGGACCTGATCTTGGGGGTAAATATACACCAGCAGCAGGGTTAAAATGGTCTTTACACTGAAGGAAAGGGGCAGGGGGGAAAGCTTGGAGGGATATATAAACACCTTAAAACCCTATCAAAATCCCCCAAAAAAGAATTTTCAATTTTTTAAGGAAAAACTTGAACGTTTTAACAGCAATTTCTCAAGTTGATTTCGCGCTCACATTGGAAGGATTTTCTTTCTTTTTCTTTTTTTTTCTTTTTTTTTCTTTTTTTTCTTTTTTTTTTTTTTTGGGAAGAAATTTTACATATAAATTTTTTTTGAAGACATCACATTAGAAGGAGTTTCAGGTGCACAATACCGGCCAAGCAGAGCACCACTTGGATGTTGCCACATAAGGTGTTATGTGGCTGCAACCTGCAATAAATAACTACAAAGGGCCCAGTAGTCTTTTTGTATTTTATGCCATAGTGTTTTTCTCTTCAACTTTTGGATCTCTGTTATACTTGTCAAGTAGTAAGTATTTGGCTACATGCTGCAATTGCTACTTTCCAATTTATTTAGGACGTATCATGCTATGCTTTCTTAGAGTATTGGCATATTTTTTTATTTTGAGTCAAATGAATGCATTACTTTCATTTATTTTACTTACTAATTATACTAGAGAATTTTTTTTTTTTTTATTTAAATGAATGGATTACTTTTATTTATTTTACTCACTAATTATACTAGAGAATAGAGACAAGAAAACCCGCCTGACAAATAATAAATTAAAAGGCCTACTATTACAGAAATCACATATTCATGTTATTTTTGTATTCTTATAAATCGTATTATTTTTTGGAAACTTTTATACTTGTTTCCTGCATAAGAATTGATGTGCCCACATTAGAGACATGCATAATGCATCGCGCAACAGACCCACCCAGCCCTTTGCACAGCATACTGCATTTGACATCTTTGGTGGAACATTTAGCACAAGGGAATGACTGAAAGATTTTAAACCTTAAGCAAAGCCAATAGAAAACTGTACACCCTGTAAGCGGTATGTTGATCTATTTTATACACCAATTTGCTCGGCGTAATAATCTTTATCTTTTGTGCCAATCTAGGGTGTCTATACTTTGTACTTATCCCAATGGGAAGGTTAATACAATGCAATTACTCCACATGAGGTTAAGCTCTTTTGGATTGACATTGCTGTCAACCTGTGATTCAGCTAAATTAGCAACGAATAGAACACGGACAATGGTGAAATTTCAAGTTGAATATGGTTTTCCAAGGCACTAATGCTGACAAATAAATGACTATAATGTGCGTATCACACTTGAGAAGCTAATCGCCATTATTGTTATTTAGCAATGGCACTTAATTAACAACTTTCCATGACACTAAAGCAATAACTAGAAGACAAGTCAAGAGTACCTTTGAGCTGCTCTGAAGGCATGAGCAAGTGCAACAGATGTCTTTCTTTCTGTAGATCCAACAAAATCATGGCAACTATATTCTACAACATGAAGGCCCAAGCAGCGAGCAACATATCTAACTATTGTCCGCTTTCCACAACCTATAAAAACATTCTTCATTCTCTTCAGTGCAACCCAAACACCAAGGAGAAAAGAGCAATATGTAACTATCTAAATTCTCATCCAGATACCACACGATTCGACTAATTGATTTATTCCTATAAGTGGGAAGACAAGAGCACATTCTAGCAAACAGATTCAGTTTCCAATACCAAGAAATAAACTACAAAAATTTTGCTTAACATGCTCCAAAAAGAAAATAATATACAAATAAATAATTCTATTAGTTCATCATATGTCACCCCATTTCTCATTTGAATGGGTAAGCCGGGTCTGACTACACCATCAATCTCTTCAAAGGACAAATGGGCAGTAGTTAACAAGAAGACCCATTCTATATGCAATGAGAATTAGTAATGCAAAAACAAAATGCAAACAATGTAAAAATATAGATCTACTAAAGCCTGTTTAAAATAGAAGAACCCAAACATTGCAAGCAAGTAATCTTATTGTAATTTACCTTGAGGACCATGTAATAGGATGGTTGTCTTGAACTTTGCTGTAAGGACAGATGGGCATAATGAGGGAGTCACGATAGAGGCCAAAACCTTCACAACGTCTCCATGCAAAGGCACGAACCCTTTCTTAACACCAAGCATAGAATCAGGGGGGATC
The DNA here is from genome assembly GCF_000471905.2 of Amborella trichopoda. The sequence continues at coordinate 780,738 of NW_006499897.1, read as the reverse complement.
GAGGAAGCCACACTCCCACCAAGCACAAGAGCTGTTTGATGGCAATTAACACGAAGAATTTCTTCATATAATGGCTCCATTGAGATAACCTAATAGCAAACTCTACACATTAGCTGTGATCAGTGTTTTTCAACTCGGGCTCAAGCATGGAACCAGGCAGGGCCTGGGTCCAGATCAGCGAGCCAGACTCGGCCAAATCAAAGCCAGACATGGTTCAAGTCCGACTTGGCCAAGTCTTAAAATAAAAGCTAACAAAGAAACCTTGGGCACCGGTGAGACTCAGCCGGTTCCCAAGGTTTTTCACTTGGATCCTGCGCCCCAGCGGGATCAGAGTGACTTACCTGAGTCTGAGCCAGACTGCTAGTTTTAAAGCAAATTCCTAATAGCAAATTTTGCTAGTTATGAGCATACATTTCGGGTGTAAGTCACTTATGATTTTAGAAGGAAACTCAAGAACATATCAGGACATGAGATGTCAATATACACCGACATCTCAGAGGTTTTTCACTTGGACTTATTGACTTACCTAAGACTGAGTTAGACCATAGTTACCTGGATCTCCTGCTTTGGTAGGCGATCACTTCTAGGATCTCGATATTGTCGCTCCCGGAACAGATCTCTCAAGGATCTCAAACCCCACTTATAGGGATCCCGATACCTGCTTTAGGGATCTCGATCCCAATCTTAAAGACCAAGACAGCAACCAAATCGATGATTTTCTTTTTTTATAACCAACTAGCAATACAACTATTGCTTGCTTGCTATCAACAATAAGATCCATGCTTTAAAGAGTATACATAATCCTAGATTATCATACACTTTAAGGTTGGTAACAAGATCCCAAAAAGGTCGGGATTCAGATCCCAAAAAGGTCGGGATTCAGATCCCCAAAAGGTTGGAATCTCGATCCCTAACATTTGGGAAATTCAATTCCTAACATGTGCATTGTACGGACAATGTTCCCAACCATATGGATTTTCTAGCATTTCACGATCCCTCTCCCCCGATTCCGATCCCAACAACTATGAGTTAGACTACTAGTTTTAAGCAAATCCCTAATAGCGAACTTTGCAAGCTACAGACATACATTTCTGGGGTAACTTCCAAGGTCACTTATGATTTTAGAAGGAAACTCAGGAACATATCAGGACGTGAGATGTCGATATGTATGTGTCACCGTTTTGGATGCAAGGATCCTCAAAGGAAACCATACAACCCATTATCATTTGGGACACAAATACACATGTCAATAAAAAAGCCAAATATAGCCCCTGACCTGGGGCATCTAGCCGAGGAGAAAGGACCTCTGCCCTGAATAAAAAAATCAAGAGTCCTCAGTAAAGAAGAACCCTGAACAAGGGATATTTTATGTAACTACAACTTTTGACAGAAACCATCAAATTTTGTGCAATGTGCATCGGAACAACTACAAAACATCAAATATGGCCATTAAAAATATGATAGGTCGCATGCAAAATGAAACAAACAAAGAAGGCTCCAAACAATAAAATTAAAACTAATCGACAAGACAAAACAAATAAAGGAGTTCCCAAACCTTGAAATAGATTCTCTCATCTTTAGATCTCCCATTAGTCTTCCTGGAACAAGCAATGCACAGCACCGAATTGCAATTCCAATTAATGGATACAGAGATAACATCGTCTTTCGCAAGAAATCTATCAACTTTAAAGTAACTCTGCAAAGCCTTGTCGATCAATTCTTGGCGAGTTTCAGCTTCAATTGAAGAGTTACACCTTAGAGAATTTAGAATTCCACATTCAGGAATCTTAACAAAGGAAACTCTCAAGTGTGAGGCAAATCTAGGGAGACATTGATAATCACCCATGTTTACTGGGTTCCTCCGATAAGCATCAAACATGTACGGACTGAGTTCAACGTAGACAGTGGACTGAGGAGACACTATGGAAGTGTCATCCTCTTCAAATAAAGACCCCAAAAGGTCTTGACCACCATGAATGAGAACATTTAGACATACTTTCTGCAAGCCAATGTTAAAAGCTAAGAGTGGGGTCAAGTATGCAGTTTGGTGGTCTATAAGGTGAAGATTTTTGGAAGGGAAAGGATGAGAAGGCAAGATGGCCATCACACATTGAGAAGGTAAGGATTTGGGTGAGTCGATGCATTCCTCTCGCTTAGAATTGGGAGGGTCTAGTACAACGACTCTAGCAATTCTCCCAATATTTGTCCAAACACTTTTGACAGCAACCTAGAATCAACCACAACAATATATAATGTCAGTTGATAGGTTCAAATGATCACCAATTTTCAAATACAGTATGATAAAGGAAAATGTTCAATGATCACTAATTATGTTTCAGAATGTTTTCTTTTCTTTCATTGCTTTCTTCTTCTTTCTTTTCTTACCCTGTTTTCTGTAATCTCATAAGAATGATGTCCAATTGATCAATAATTCATTATAACCCATTAAGATAATTATTATTTTTTATTGAGCGCGTGAACTGAGAGCAAGTAAACAATTGGTATCTATTGACCACTCACAGTTTTGAGCGAGAGAGAGAAAGGGAATGTATTTTTGATAGAGAAGATAGAAAGAGAGGAAGTATGCCTGTGGGAGAGAAGATAAAGTGTGTGTGCGTGAGAGAGAGAGAGAAAATGATATCCACTGACCAATGAACAATTGGTATCCATTGACCACTCACATTTTTGTAGAGAAAGAGAGAGAGAGAGAGAGTGCTTGAGGGAGACAATATAGAGGAAGTGCGTGCATGTGTGTGAAAGAGAGAGAGACAGAGAGAGAGAGAGTGTGTGTGTGCTTGAGGGAGACAATATACAAGAAGTGCGTGCATGTGTGTGTGAGAGAGAGAGAACCAGCGTATCGATCAAATACTGAGAAAGTACTCCAACTCAGAGAATACACAGGCACAATAAAGGGCGAAGCCCAATCAAACAAATGAAAACCAGCTGAAAAAACTGGAAAGGAAAACTAAACACATTTAAAGGAACTATGAGAAGCTCAATTTTGCTATCAAAAGCACAGAAAGACTGAAAACCCACATGCAAAACAGAGAAATTGTGAGATGGGTGCAATTACCAGTGAGCCGGATGTGAGAGACAACTTCTTCAAGACTGATGCAGAGACCCCCACCATTGAAGAATCATCAAAAACCCCATTGTTGGAGCCATGCCAATCTTCAGAGACCCGAAGGATTCCAGCACCAATATGCAGAGGCGAACAATTGTTGAAATTAGAGAAAGCATCAGGGGATTCGCCATTCTCTCTCTCTCTAGAAATCCCCAGAGAAACTAAGGAATCACGAATTTCCTTGGTGGTGGAAAGTAGCAGAGGCTTCCTTCTCTCTACCATCGTAGGTTGCGGGATGAGAGAGAAAATATATTTAATTTTCTATGATCATATATGGATTATTATATGATCATCAATAAAGAGTACAATCCTTCAAACAAGGGTTACAAGGAGGAGACCGAGAGTCGAAAATTACCACCATTCATACTCTCTCTCTCTCTCTCTCTCTCTGAAAACACCATTTATGGTTTCTCTGTTTCTCTCTCGTGGCTTCTCTGTAACACTCTCGTCTTTCACTCTCTAAAACTTGCCTCTCTCCAACAAACTGAAGAAATTATACTTGGTACTCACGCACCCGCGCAGAAAAGCTAAGAAGAATACCCTGAATTATTTAACTTATTACACAATTATCTTCATCCTTTTTAGAAATTTAAATTGGAAAGACCTCTAATTTATCGTATTATTTTGTGATATATTTTTTTTCAATTTTTTTTCCAAACCGCATAAAAAAAAACTTTAGAGATTTCACCATATCTCGTCATCTCTCATCTCTCTTTTATTGACTTTTGATTATAAAAATTAATCCCAAAAAATCTTTTTATATCATTTCAACTTAAAAACTTTTTTAATAGATAAAAAGGAAAAAAAATGATTAAAATTTTTTTTGAGGTAAAATGATATAAAAAGATTTATTGTAGTTATTTTTTATGGTAAGAAGTCGAGGAGACAAGAGACGAGAGATTTTCTCACGTAGTCTTAAAAGAAAATGAAAAGAGGGTCTATCATGAAATAATATGACCAAGTAGGGTTATATACAAAATTTTCCTTTAAACTAGGTACTATACAAAAATTAACATTAATCATAAGATCTACACTATCTAAGTAAAATAAGATAATGTATAAGATAAGATCATTTACTTTGGATAGGAGGAGATCACAACTATGACTGTTGGATGTGAAATCGAGTAGTAGGGGATGCATTATTGAGTAGGCACAATGTCATATCTAATGACTAAAAATGTTTGTGATTTTTTTGTACAAAAAATAAATAGTTTCATAGTATACAACCCAATAGAATAACCAGTGTAAATTACTTCAACATTATTTGCAAGGTTATAACCTCATACATATGGATTTCTTTTGAAAATTTGTCAAGCCTACTCATGCCATTCGTAGTTGTACCAGATGAGGGTACGGGTGATTCCTAAATGATAGTATGAACTATCAAGAGATCATTTACTTCAATTAATGTAAATTCATAAGATTGATTTTATGAAGTGCAGCACTGCTCAAAATATGTTTTTTAATTATTTTATGTTTTCAAGCATTTTTAAAATGGTTTTGTAGGTGTAGAGGTAAGGTACACCTTCAAATTTTATCATGG
>NW_006499897.1:744473-776051 GCF_000471905.2 Amborella trichopoda | reverse complement strand
TCTCTAAACATATGAAAATCTTAGAAAATAGACGGTGTAGATAATATATTAGTAAAATGTACCGTGTTTTAGACTTACAATTTTTTTATTTTTCATAGTCATACTACATCTACGATTTCGAGATGATTGATCAAAGGTTTTTCAACATTAAAACTATCTTTTCAGATGGATTTTTGAAGGGGCATCCGAAGTTCTACATTATAACGTAGCATCCTTATGTCAACTTTTTCCTTTTTAAAAACTGTGAATTAGTATTATCCCTGTTGCTAATTATGTTGGGTTTTGGGTCCTGGAAAACAGGAGTTCAGAACTTCCTTCAAAGCCATAATAAATTGCTTCAAAGGTGAAGGCCGCGTAGAAATAAATGTAACTTAGCATTAAGAGCTTAAGAGAGGGCACGATCCATATTTATTTCAACTCTATTGCTTGCTCTTGTGCATTTCCCACTCTTAAGGGGTGAATGGATACAATGTTATTAAGCTAATTGTTGATAATTGACTGTTTCAGTTATTTTTTAAAAGGTGCGATTTCTATAAAGTTGCAACCTTAAACAATTCAATTAGATGTAATTTTGGTACAAAACATTCTTAGGATTATTTGAAAATCTATTTTCATATCTTATTATAAAATTTTAAACTCTAAAAATAGTTAAAATCAAGTAGATGTACAAACATATGAAAATCTTGAAAATGGACCATCTAGATAATGTGTTGCAAGATGCACTATTTATGGAATTTAATATCTTTTTTCTTTCTTTTTTTTTTCTTTTTTCATATTCATACATCTCCATGTCGGGAAGATCAATCAAAGAGTTTTTCAACATTAAAATAATTTTTTTTCAATGGATTTTTTATTTGCATCTTTAATTCTTCATTTTAAAGTTGCAACCTTACATTAACTTTTTTCTTTTTATAATAAATTATATGTCGTTGCATGTATATATTATAAGCAATTTGAGGTAAATTTTTTCGCAGTTCCATATATAAGTTTTTCTTATGGAAAAGTTATTAATATTTTTAATCAAAGTATTTTGCAGAACATCACACGTTTTTAGCTAGAATATTATAATAATAAAAAAAGAAAATTTTTGAATAATTAAGGGAAAAGATGATGTGCGCCCAGGTACGTACTGCTACAGTAAACACCCAGGGCCCAGATCGAATCTGAATCGATCTGACGATCACAGATGTCTGATAGTATTTGATTTTTAATTTTTTTTTCTACAAATCCAAATCATTTAAAAAATAAGCGAATCTACAAAAAAAATATATATATATATAAAATTTACATGAAATAAATTGACCAAAATACCCCTGAAAAGTTTCAGGGGGTATTTTGATCAATTTTATTTTGTGAATTATTTTTTTTATATTTTTATTAGGTGCACCTTGATGATAAGAATACACACCTAAAATTTCAAGTGATTTGAATTTGTAAAAAAAAAAAATTAAAATTCAAATACTTTTGGACATCTGTGAGTGTCAGATCAACCACAGAATGGCCCAGATTCAATATGGTGAATCTGAGTCATTCGCGTATGGACGTAGAGCAGTGACTTCCATTAAATAATATTATGTATAACATAAAGTACATTACCAAATGACTAATAAAATAATATTATCTTATGTTAATTTTAGATAAGATATATTATTCCAAATTAAATTAATTGCCACCCAAACATGCCTTATTAAAAATATTACATTTGATGTCACAAGAGATTCACCATTCGAAGAGTGAAATAAATGCATCAATAAAAATGTCTCCATCTCTAAGAAGATAAATAAATGCATCATTGAAAATGTGTCTAAGAAAAACTCCATCCTTAACCAAAAAAAAAAAAAAAGCAACTTGCCAAACTTAAATGATGGCAAATAAGGTAAGTTGAGCCCAACTTAGACAAGAGACACAAAAAACCTCTACTTTCTTCAAAGTACTAAACACCCCCAACTTGATAACTTGGATCAAACTTTTGAACCAAAACACTTTTTGGCGCTTCCACCTTGAACAAGCTGTGGCTCAATGGTTCTAAAGAAAACAAAATAAGATCCTTGTCAAACTTTGAAAAATCTCACAAATGAAAAAATAATATTCATATTTCTCTTGTTGGTTTACTAACAGATGGTTCGGCTTTTGCTCGACCCAAATGATGATTTGCGCCGTTTTCAAAAAGCACACGGTTTTGGTAAGTCAACCGACTCACGTATTATGTGCGGTCCCTTGTCAATCTGATGTCCCCTAAAAGTTAAAATGGACAATGAAAAAAACAATTCAAATAAATAACATTTATGTTTTTTGGAAAAAAATAATGATTTAGATCATTGCTATGGTTGACATTATTGAACCCTAAAATATTTAGATTGATAATACATCATATAATTTCTAAAGAGACCGCACAAAAATAGTGCGAGTCAGCCAACTCATCAAACACTTTTTCTTTGAAAAAATCTCACCCGTATGGTTCCCAATTGAATAATCTCTCTCTCTCTCTCCATTTCCTCTACCTCCCGTTGGATTACACAAAGGTCACTCTCTACCTGTCTCTCAGATAAAGAACTAGAAAGCTAGAAAAAACTCAAGGGAAAATTTATCAAATTACATCTAAAATATCAACGGCCAACATTTGAACCATTTCGAACCATTCCAACTCATGATCATGTGGATTTTGATGGGGTTTTTAAAATTAAACCAAAGGAAATGGATAAAATATTGATAGTTTACATCTTATGCGCATTCTGATAAATTCCCCTGAAAGAAACAAGAAAAGGAAAAATTAAGTTGCCCTACCTCCTTATGAGTTTCAGCTGGCAATCTTTTCTTGTTCATGTTAGATATATGGTTTTGTTATCCTTCTATTTTGGTTGTTTTCTATTCATTATCTTGTGTTTCAATACGAGACCCAGGACCAAACCTAACCTAATGAAGTATCTTATCAGGAACTTAAATTAAATAAAACTTAAATTAAATAAAAATAAGATATAGGGTGAAGTGATACAAAAGAAGCTCTATTTGGTTTTGTTCCTACTCTCTCCCCACTTTTCAGGTCATAGACTAAACTATAAAACTCACGTAAGCATGAATACAAAAAGGATGTAGTCATGAATATAAAAAGGAAGAAGTTTCTGTAAGGACTAAGCTTTATGAAAACAAAATAAAGCCTCACCTTGAATCCTCGTGTGGAAAGCACTTTCAACAACGAAAATCTCCACGATAGTTCTAAAATCAATTTCCAACAACGATAATAAAATTTGAACTAAAAAAATGTACAGATCCGCTTGCAGATCAGTGAACGCTTATTTTTAAGGCTATATAGACGGTTTAAATAATTTGTTACAATATACACTATTTTTAGAGTCCAATAAAGCATATCCATTCAAAAAATTTAGCAAGAATGAAAAACCTCAACACTGGGATAATTGAGAGAGATTCTGTGTGATGCCATGAGGAAAATAAACTTACATTGGATACTACAAAATTGAGAAAAATTAGAAAATAGAACTTGCAAACACAATCAATACCAACAATATCAAAACTGAGTGGTGGGCAAGTGAAATTCCAGCTTAAAAAGCTTTCGCATATGAAGCTTTCTTCCTTCCTGATCTTTTGATTCAGCTTCGGCACGCATGTGGAACGGTATACATCCACCATAACTCCAGGCACACGGGTGCATTGCCTTAAAAAATGTATGATACCATCCATGCACATGTATGCATATCTCTCACATGCATACATCAAACATTCCATCACAGGCGCCTCCATGGAAATCACACCTGAAACCTGAAATACGCTCCAATGAGTACTTGTCTGGATTTTTATTTTTTATTGTTTTTGTGTGGAAATGCAAAGCATTCTTCTGCAGTTATGGCAATTATCGTATCTAGAGATCCAGTAGGGCAATTGCATACTATCTATATTCTATTTTCTTCAAATATTTAGAAGCTATTTACTGGAAAACTATGTATAAGAAATAAAGGCTATAATCCAATGTTTGAATCCTGACCAACAAAATAGTAATAGTAGTAGTGGTAGTCGCAGTAGTAGTAAGAACAACAGTAAAAAAAACAACAACAATAACAATAATAAAAACAAAAACAATAACAATAACAACAAAACACTACTACAACAACATCAGCAAGAATTTAACAGTAATAATAATAAGAGCAATAATAATAATAATAACAATAAGACACCCTTAATTACACCAATATCCTAGTTCTTTATTTTTTAAGGTTGGCAGTCAAATCCTTAACTTCCTACAAACAATCCCCTCTTCACAATTTCATCATTTATAAGGTATGTTTTCTTGCCCCCAAGTCATAGTCAATATCAGTGTACAGAAAAAGGACTCAGCAAGGTACTCAGACCTTGGCCAAGTCGAGTAACTCAGGTGAATCCAGCAACTCGCCCGAGTCTAGCCCGAGTTAAACAATAAATAGAAATAAATACAAATGTGTGTGTGTGTGAGAGAGAGAGAGAGAGAGAGATATAACCTCCCTCTTTCTCATATCTAATATCAAATGGCATATTGGTTAGTTAGGCCGCCCTTGGTATGCCTCTTTATGAGAGGTCTTGGGCTTAATTCTGGCGAATACTTTTTTTCACTCCGGTTTTTTAACTCCTTGAAAAAAAGACAGTCTAAAAAATGGGGACAATGTTTCTTGGGGGGGCTCGAACCCCCACCACAATGGTAAATAAAAGAGTGTACTACACCAAAGCCATTTGATCATTTTTTACTTATAATCAACATGTTAATATATATAAATAATATAAGAATGGGAGTACACAGCACATTCGGCGAAACTTGCCTCGCCCATAGGACGAGGCCGAGCAACTCGACCGAGCGGAGTAACTCAGCCAAGCCGTCCTGGTACATTGGTCAATATAATCAGCCTCATCTCATTTTTCTTTAACTTTTCTCTAACTTGGCTTTTCCAATGCGAAAGGACCAAGTTTCCAATGCTACAGGACCAAGTTTCTAATTAACAACAAATAATCCATTTAAAAAGGAAAGGCTTAAATATCCCAACAAGGACAAATCTTACCAGACCACGAACATTAGACTTTGTCCAAGCATCGCCTCTTCTTCTTCTTCTTCTCTCTCCTATATTCCTCATACAAATGTATGGATGACATAGTGAGATTCAGTTCCCTTCTCAGTCTCTCATTCTCCAAGATATTTCGAAACACTTTAAAGTGATCAGAAAATCTCTTTCGAACCAAGTCCTCATGTTCCTGATCATTCCAATGTGGGTCAGCAGAAGATTCCAGAACCTTCTTCCTCTGTTGGGAATCCATAACCTTCTTCCTCTTGCAAATGGAAGCAGGGGGTTTAATCGATAATTTGAAGGATTCCCGGGCAATTGAGTACTCTGAGAAGGCTTGACCAGGGGAAATAATGGAGAGAAACATCTGGTTATGGCCAGTGCCCATGTTTGCGATGCTTGAAGCCATGGCTGAGACCGCGGGATGATAATGCTTGCTTAGTAAGCTTAGTTCCCATAACACTGATGAAAGTGCTCCACTAAGGTTTGGATCTGTGGCATCAGGATGATATTTCTGTGCAAAGAACAATAGATGGATCAAGGTGGTCGTTTGCAATTTTATTGAAGAAAACGTATCTACAACTTTAGATGTAAATACATGAATAAATTCATAAATCCATAGAACTAAATATATGAAAATATTTTAAAATGTACTTATTTTTTTCTACCTTGTTTGGTTTTTACTTTTTTAACATTTTTTTCCTTTTCTAATTTTTCTCAAAATTCTTAGGACTTCATATGAAAAACCTAAAATTTTGGAAATCTGCAAAAAATTGCCACCCCTTTATAGAGATCTGTACCTCCACCGCTACAAGTAGATCAGGAAAGGACAATACTGGAAAGGTATTTCTCTTTCCTAATTGTGCTTGTGGTCCACAATTTCTAGATGAACTCTTGTTTTCTTAAAATTCTTACATAAGGTTTAGAGTTTAATTCAAACAGAACTCCTTTCATTTGTAACTTGGAGGAATGGTTGATACCTAAAGCCCTAATTACAGCTGGCAGAAGTGCGTATGACCACGGCACGTTTTGAGGCATGTTATGATACTAGAAAGATATGTAATTATCACCTTCCCAGTCATGCTGATGGTCTACAATTTCTAAGTAGAACCTTGTGCTCTTAAATTCGTACATAAGGTTTAGAGGTTAATTCAAACACTGTTCCTTTCATTCCTATTTTGGAGGAATAGGTGATGACTAAAGCCGTAACTACAGGTAGTCTAAGCACATATGATCTGGTTGCGGCACTTTTTGAGAGGTGTGCTCTACAACATTACACTAAAAGAAAAGAATCTTCGTTAATTGCTGCAAGGAGATTCCTAACTTTGACATGACACAAAAATAGGAGAATGTTTAGATTTCTTTCAGGGCTTTGATGTTAAACTAGAATAGGCAAACCTTTTTAATTACTATGATAAGACCGATTTCAGGGCTTCGACAGTACACACTAGTTCCAGTTTGGACTTGCATTTGTCAGAATTGAGGACTTAAATGCAAGTTGCAGAAAAACAGGTTTCTAATATTTGCACCTGTTAACAGTGAGTTTTGTTTTCTCTGCAGAAATCTGTGGTAATGGCTGATAACAACCAGTGCGTCTATGTCCGCTCTGTCATTGTCTAATATGTGGATCCAAACATGATCTAGAAACACACAATCATTAAAGTGTTTTCAGGGCATTGACATCACCATAGCTCCAGGTGAATGTCCATCTCAAAACCCGTGGTTCATCACTTCATCTCCATGGCCTTTAGTTGAGAATGTTCAGACAATGCGCTACTTGTAGGATAATGGCTCCCAAACACAAGATGACAATGCTACGCTTTCTTTTTCTTTTTCTTTTTTCCTTTTTGCCTTTTTTTTTGTTTTTTATTCGTGACAAGAATTCTAGGCTTTCCCAAAAGAAAAAAACACCAATTTAAGAAATATATGGAAGAAAGTGAACCTACAGCAACTGAACAAGAGAGAGAGCCACCGCCTCCATCATTTTCAAGAAGATTTCTGCACTTGCTGTTCTTCTGGAGTAGGTGCTTCATGGTAACCAAAGCTGCAAAAACACATGCCTGTATATTCATTTGATAGCCACAACAAGAAGTGAAACAACAAAACCCCATATATCATGAAATGTATATTGTATTAGCATAAATTTCAACTTTAACCCAAATTCACCATAAACAGTCTTAGATGCACATAAGTTTGTTGCATGTTATTCATTAGAAATGAGAAGTTCAATATTTATTAAGGTCGCCCCAACATGATGTATGTTTTACTCTTGTTTGGAAAAAAAAAAGAAAAATAGCATTATCCACAAAAGAAGGAAATATCATAGTTTGGTGATAACAAGATAGATGTGAACATTCTCAAAAAAAAAGAAAAAAAAGATAGATGTGATGTTTCATAACATGATGCTTTATAACAAGATAGATGTGAGGTTTCTCTTTAAGTAAATGTGATATATCAGTATGTGACAAAATAGATGTGATATACAGAAATGAAATCCTAAGGAATAGCAATAACACCCAAGCAACATGATTCATGATTAAAGGAAAATCCAAATGGTACTGGAAGGATCCATGGATTTGAAGAAAGTATAATACAATGAAACCAATAGAAAAGAAAGCACCTGCCATAGCCTCTGCAGGTCCATAGCACAAAGAAAATGTTGCCAAGCGTTTAATAAATGCGGCAGCCCGCTGCATATCATGTTGTCGCCCCTCACATAACATGGTTTTCAGAGCTTCAGCCAATAACTCTCCTTCGTCTTCTCTGTAAATATGTTCAAAATGGGGCCAATGATTGGAATAAGTACATAGGGCATCCCTGATCAGTGAGCCAAGAAGTGGCAGCAGAAGACATTGAAGAGAGAGAGAGAGAGAGATAGACAGAGATAGAGGGAGGAAGGGAGAGGGCATGTATCATCATCATATAAAACTCAGCAATCAAGATGAAGGCAAAAGGATCAGACCTGTTGGGTTTGCACTCAAGCAATAGATTGTAGAGGTGGATAAAGAACTCCTGGAGATCTATAATTAAGGAATCAAGGTTGTTCCTCATCACTTTGAATGCCACTATGCAGCACTGGATGCGTTCAGAAACAGTTCTACAGTTTTCTGTAGAGAGGTTCCTTCCACTGGCAAGTCTTTTGAGTTTATTCAGAAGATCACCCATAAAATCCACACTGATTAAATGAGAGAATTTTCCCAATCCCTTCAAGCATGGAATCAATAACGGGCGTAATTTAGTTCCACTGCCTATCTTAATCCTGCAATAGTTAAAACTGTCAAACCACACTCTCTCTCTCCATAATGAAGATTAATCCTTAACTTATTAATACTAATTTTTTGAAATAAATATCCAAAATCTGACATTCCTGATTTGGATTGGATGTAAAATCTCAGTAGCCTATTTTTCCTCTTGTAAAAACTCCAATGATAGTATTGAAATTAACATATTTAAGTGGGTTCATTTAAGTATAAAGTCTGACACATGCCCCTCAGAATGCCCTCTTCATAATATAGTGTGTATGTGTTTGTGTGGGTGTGTGGGGATGTGTCAAGAAGACACTAAAACGTACCCAGCTGTTGACTCTATGCTCTGCTTCAGAATTCGGAAATATGTCTCAAATACAGCAGCAAGTGTTTGCGTTTGCAATTTTTTGCGTTCAGATGCATCAGGGGCAAATGAGACTGCCTTAAAATCGGTGTTAACCTTCACAAAACAGAACACCTCAGAGGTGAATAACTCCAGAAGAAAAGGTAGTCGAAAACTGCCTTAAAATAAGTATTAACCTTCTCCAAAGAGAATGCCTTAGAAGTTAACAACTCAAGAAGAAAAGGTTAGTTGTGCATAGGCTGCTCATCATATTATGTCAGTAACTATATAAGCAATATTTTATTTCATTTTGCATATTGATAGATGGGTTAGAAAGGAAGAACCTCCACTCTTGTTTTTGCAGCCAATTCCTTCTTGCTCAACTTCTTGTCATCTTTTGCCAATTGATTTGGAACAGCAGGCGTGTGTTTCCCCTTTTTCTTAGGTTTAACTTTTTCCTTGCCATTTTCAGATGTAGACTTCGCAAGATCCTCATCAAATGACAAGGCCAAGAAAACCTGACAAGTGGGTCAATAACAGCACCCAGTAAATAGTCTCCCTTGGGAGAACAAACAAAAAATAAACGAACAAGAACTATTTAAAAGATGAAGAACAAATGTTATAACCATATGACATGGCACCCAAAGTGCATCAGTTGTAAAATCAAAACCTTATGACATTCACTTGCACAATGGGCACACAAAAGAATATGGCAGTCTGAAACTGAGAATGACGAGCCAGGCATAAAAACAAGAAGATAATAGTTATGCACAACAACCTCAATACAATCAGGATGAAGCTGGCAATTATGAATCTTCACGTGATCTGCAATCAACTGTACAGCCTCCACTGTTGCTTCACCACCATGTTTTCCCTCATTCATAAAAAGTGACTTTATAGCTGAACAAGAAAGTTTCCTATCATAATAAAAGCCAGACTATTAGACAAATCCAAATAATTCAATACAAGCAACTAGTACAAAGGATAGGAACTCATAAAAATGCAGTTCATCCTCTCGTACAGAATGTACAATAAGCGACATTGTCTACAATAAGCAACATTGTCCAGAACCAGCTCCTCCAAACAACATAAAATCTTCACATACAATGAAAAATCTTCACATACAATGATTTCAGGTATCAAAAACTTATTATGCAAACTAACAATGGATACTAATCTTGCTTAATCAGCGTCGCTAGGAAACACGTTAAGTACACATTTGAGAATGACATGATCTAATGTGCACAATCCACATCTTAAAATGACACTGTGATATAAAAATACAGAAGCCTCAAACATGAACAGGAGACAGAAAAAATATAAAACATATCCATAAGAGATTGGTGGGGGCAAAAAAAAAATGAAACAAAAAGATAAGGGCATGAGGAATCAAAGAACTATCTCAATAAACAAGTATATTTAGTAGCATTCTGGGTCAAATGAGTGCTTACAAATTACAATTCCTAATGGAAATTCAGGAAATAGAGAAGGCCCTTAACCCATGACCACGAGGGAAGAGATCCAAGATACTAAGTCATAGACAAGGTTCGACTCCACCAAGTTGAAAAACCATAGCAAGGGAATTCTTTAGAAATACACCTTGACAACAAGGCACATGTTTCACATTTCACAACACTGCAGAAGATCCTGAAGAGTATACTACAATAAGATGAAGCTGTTATTATCAATCCCAAGAAAAGCATTTGAAGACACAGAGAAATGCAACAGGGAAGACCAAAAGAGTGCAAAGAGGAATAGGAAAATTTCATGCATCAAAGGAAATATGACCATGGTAGCAGGTGGAGACAAGCTGCCATGACAGAACTGAACAATGACCAAAACCCTATGGAAGTGACTCGCGGATGGAAGCTGCAAATGGTAGAATAAGGCGATGGAGGTAGGAGATCTAATAAACTGATGACTACATAAGGTGAAGACATACACAGCAATTATCACCCATAGCAAAGGTGGTTGCTGGGTGGGAAAACCCAGAAAAAATCTATGCTACAAGGGCACAAACACACTACCAGAATCAAAGAGGGTTTATCAAAAAAAGGAGGGTTGGACTTCAATTACCAGGAAAACCATGCTAACTGTATCTGATTCTATAGACTAGATGACCTTGATTAACACCAAAAATCCTAACAAAGTTTGGAGATATAACCATGATCAGGTTTTTTTTTTTTATGTTGTTACCTGTTGTATTGAAGAAAAGTAAAGGATCTACAAGAGTTCATCGAGAGAACCCATAGACTGGGCCTCTCGGCCAAAAAATAAGCTACCCCACAAAGAGGAGCCCTGTACAAAAAATGGGTAGGGGCTTATAACTGTCGCCCAATACAGAGATCATACAAAAACATAGGAAACCCAAGTAACAAGAAGGTCCAAAAAAGTCCATAGGCAGAAGGGCAAAAAGTCTAGCGAGACCCAAAAAACTTTCTCAAGCACCCATGGAACTTGACAATGCGCCATCTTTAGCAAGTTGGTCCGCCAGGGCGTTTGATTCCCTCCAGGTATGACGGTTGTATCCCTGCAAGAGTGCATAATTTCATCATAAATCGAAGAGAGGTACCACGGAGAAGGAGTTAAGCCTGCGGCCCACGAAATAATGTTTTGGGCATCTCCTTCAACTATTAGTGGTTGATCCCACAGGGGGTTGATCATCTTGAGACCAGTGAGAAGTGCCATGTACTCAGCTGGCTCGGAGTCCACATGGCCAATAAATTTGGAGAAGGAGGCCAAGATATTACCGTGATAGTCTCGGAAGACCCCACCCACTCCTACCGGCCTGGGGTTTCCAAGGGAACACCTGTCAAAATTTAGTTTTATGAGGGCTGCAGGAGGAGGAGACCAGAAACTAGATCTAGATATCTGACGGTAGTGGGCGTGGAGAACATCTTCCCAATGGTGTAGGAAGGACAAAGCCGGGATGCCTTTGACGGCCTTGTGGTAAGAAGCCAAGAAAATGACCAGGGCTGTGATTTTAGGAAATAGAGCCGAAGCTTCGCATTTGGATCCTCGGAAAAATCTCGAGTTTCTTTCAGTCCATATAACCCATATTGTTGCAGGGATGGAAGCCTTCCACAATAGCATTCCCGCTTTGGGCCATGGAGTGATTTAAGAGGGCCGATAGGGAAGCAGGAGTTACCCAGAGCCGGCCAAAAAGACTCAGGAGACGGCTCCACGGTTGAAAGCTATCAGGTTGATTTTGATATGTCAGAAACTTACTATGAACAGAGACAAAGCTCAAAGAAAATGAGAGCAATGAAAAGATTTATTCAAAGCACCCACGAAACACTTGAAGAGTCATTGTATGCAATTGAACACCCTTTCTGAATGTATGAAACAAAACCACAAAACAAGCATCGAGCAGACAATAAAACCAAATCAGCCACAGAAGCCTTCCAAAGATCTGATATCTATTAATAATAACAACAAAAAATAAAAGGAGATGATCAATCAAGCCTGAACTTCAATTGAAACACCAAAAAACAACCAAACAAAATCTTATACAACATCAAAGAGAAATAAGAATTAACAAAAATCACCAATCAAACTTCAGTGAACAGCAAGCATGCATACAATTCATCATCATCATCATAGCTTTTTCCCAACTAATCGGGGTCGGTTATACGAATCTTGCTCCGCTATTCTGCTCTATTAAGGCTACACCCTTAGTCAGGCCATAAGTCCCCATATCTTTTCTCACTACTTCCAACTTGGTCCTTTCAAGCCTACCCCTTGCCTTTTTTTAGCCTTCCACTTGAACTAACTCGCACCTCCTAACAAATGTTGTACTGGGTCTACACAATACATGGCTAACCCACTTAAGTCTACTTTCTCTTGTCTTATCGTCTATTGGTGCCACACCTAAATTCTCCCAAATGTATTCATTTGGAATTCTATCCACTTTTGTCTTGCCACCCATCTATCTTAACATCCTCATCTCAACTACACTCAGCCTATGGGTATGTTGTTTCTTGACCACCCAACATTCCACTCCATAAAGCAAAGTTGGTCGCACAACTATCTTATAGAACTTTCCCTTCAACGTCATTGGTATGCAACGATCGCATAAAACTCCAGTTGCACATGTCCACTTCACCCACCCAGCTCTAATTCTATGTGCGGCATCTTGCTCAATCTCTCAATTTTTCTAAATTATCGACCCAAGATATCAAAAGTACGCTCCTTTGTTATTTTTGGCCATCAATCTTAACTACTTCCAAGTCTCTACTCCTATTATCACTAAACTTGCATTCTATATACTCTGTCTTAGTCCGGCTAATTTTAGAACATTTAGATTATAGGGCATCCTTCCAAAATTCTAACTTTGTGTTGACGTCATTTCGTTCATTGATCAAAACTATGTCGTTGGTCAACAACATGCACCACGGTACCTGATCTTGTAGGTGGCCTAGTTAAGTCGTCCATAACTAAGACAGAGAGGTATGGGCTCAATGTTGACCCCTGATGTAGACCTATTGTCACTGAAAACTCACTCGTCTCTCTACTAGTTATTCGTATACTAGTTAGCACTCCCTCATGCATATCTCTTACCAAGTGGATGTACTGTTTGAAGACTCCTTTCTTTTTCAATACCCACCAAATCAACTCTCGAGATACTCTATCATAAGCTTTCTCTAGATTAACAATGATCATGTGGAGGTTTTTTCCTTTCGCTCTAACAAGAACGCATACAATTGATTAAAAAAAACTTTCTATAGTTGTATAGCTAAAAGATACTTATTTTTTCTATAGTTTTTTTTTTTTAAAGCTGTTAACAGTTCTCCTAAATTTAAGCTTGACCAGACAATCCCTAGACAATTGGCATGTACTCTTGTATGACGGAGGGCACGAATAGGTTTAACTTATTTTTTCTATAGTTCTATGAGAAAAGTTGCATGATAAGAGTTGGGATAAGGCTCGGATGATGATGATGATGATGATGATGATGATGATGATGTATGAGAAGAGTTGCATAATGAAATGTCAAAACAAATCACCAATATTACAACAATATCAACACTAACCTGCTAGAAGTAATGGTATATCTCTTACAAACATTACATAAAGAACACCATGAGAACATTTCTCCCCACTGAAGAACAAGTCAATCCTTAGTTTAGCTTGATGCATCCCAAAGATGTTCACAAAGCTCTAAAGTTCCGATCCGAAAGTAATAAAGATCCTTTAACTATATGCATGAAAGTTTGTTGTACATAAAAGACGCAATTAATGTGGTATGAGGGGAAAACCTTATGACATCATCAGAGGAGCTAGTGTTTTTAACAGTCTCTGCAAGTAAATTCTCGCGATAATTGAAGTGGGGAACAGCCTCTAGCAAATTACATATACAACGAACAGCCACTTGTTGAAAGAAAGGTTGTTTTCCAAAGGCCACAAGCTTCTGCAGATATGCCTATTGAATTAAAAAAAAAAAGAGAGTTTAGTCACTATGACAAAAATAGCA
Organism: Amborella trichopoda; assembly: GCF_000471905.2. The sequence continues at coordinate 761,951 of NW_006499897.1, read as the reverse complement.
AATAAAACAAAAATCCTCAAAGAACAAGACTTTTGAGTAAAGAGACATGAATGAGGCCCAATCAAGCGAAGAGCCATATAATCCACGTTATGATCGTTAAAGGCATATAATGCCAAAAATGAGTTTCAGAACTATTCAAACAAACTAACACTCAAACAGAATAAAAAGTAAATCACTGCCACTTGTTCACCATAACAAACTTTGCATATCTGCTCATTAAAGGGATATTTCAGCCAGGCCCAAGTTACGAACATCGAATTGAGTGAATGAAATAATAGATAGGGATGTGTATATCGGTCCCTTTCTACATGTATCTTTTGTGCAAATTGTGGAGATATCAAGGCACATACTTGGGATGGTTATGTACTCAAGACACATGCAAGAGTAATCAGGTAAATCTGCAATCACTAAATGTCCTATATGTGTTGCAGTTTCATCTTTTTCTTGGTGAACTTCTTTTCATCAAATATCAAACAAATTGAAAAGGAATCCTCTTCAAAACAAAGTTGGGCCATGGCACAGACAGTTGCGCATGCCCCACTTGTGTATGTGTTCTAATGTTAAAGCAAGATGAAGGCTAGGATTACTCTGCCCACCCATCACCACTTACTCCTTCCTTGTGGGCACCCACATCTTACTACTGGAGTAGTTCATTTTTGAAAACTAGAAATACTTTTACAAAATCACAGAACTAGTTGCAAAGAAATGAAGCCGTGTTGAGGGAAGTTGGAAATAACTAAGAAATGTATGCAAAGAAGGACATGACTTCACATAAGAAATTAAATGGATTAAGGAGCAAGAGTGCTTCTCAAGTACAAGGTCTCTACTGCAAAGATTTGGCTTTTATGAAAAAGGGCAAAAAAAAAAGAAAAAAAAAGGGCCTTAAAAACTTGAGGAATGAATTTTTTATCCTCTGAATAAATTAAAAAATGACAAGGAATTTGAGTAGAAAGTATTTTATACAAGAATAAATCCCACTGCCAGAAGCAACAGGGTGTGCCAAGGCAAAGTTGGAAAGTTCTACTTTACATGGGTCAAGGTGAAATAACTTGACTCTAGAGCGCTACAACTCTTGCGATGGACACGTTTCTGCATCTATAGGAGACAACTTTTAGTGCCTGGTGATAGAGAGCATTACATACAAGGTGCACTGGTGGACAATAATGGGCGAATGCCTTCCACAGTGACTCTCTGTGACATCCACAAAATAGGTTAATGCATTCATGAGGATATCATTTGTAGACAAGAAGTTGCTGATCAGCTTGCAAACCTAAGAGTGATAAGAGTCAATCAATTCATCACTTTCCATTCTGTATGATTTTTCTTTTTTTTTTTCATTTTATTGAATGTCATTTATTTGGTTATCAATAGAAGGAGAAGAAAAGATTATTTCTTTGTATTTGCAGGTAACTTGGGACTTGCCCAAGTCGGACTGGGTATTTCTAAACAAATACAACATTATTTTCTTTATAAATCTCCAACTCCGTGAGTTGGCAAGGTTTTACCTCCAAACTCACAAGGCCCCCAATCCAAGCCAACTTGGGGGAGTAGCAAGCCCGGTCGGCCATTTTCTGAACACTGATCAGAAATACTTCACGTTCAAATACCATTTCCAAGAGCACCTGCATACCTTATATGAGTTCAGAAGCATAGACTCATAGTCACGCATCTTTTTTACTTCCTTTGAAACCTTCATCTGCAGTTCCTTGTCAGTAGGAAGCCGAATCCGGTAGCTGTTTCCATTCACAACAAACAAAATTGTGAAGCCAAAGTCAGTAGCTTCCAGAGAAAGGATATTGTCTCTTCACACAAGAAAACAATTCTCATAATCCAGCATTCCTTATTCAAAAAGACTAAAACACCATTCCTCATTCCAAAAGAATAAAGCAGACATGAAGAAAAAAATACCCAGGGATTATGTCTTTGAAAAGAGCCAACAGTGACAGCAGGCCCAGTTTTGCTACATTGTGATCTGTATCATTGCATGTCTGTACGAGCTCTTTCAAGGATGCAATATTATTCTCTGGATCAGCAAGAAGCCCCATTCCGATCTCTGCAATTTTACCCTTCTTTTGAAGAAAGAGTTCTTCTGCTGAAAGTTCTTGTTTCACCTTTTCCTATTTTAGTGAAGTTTATGGCCAACAAAAAGCATGATAAAAATATATAGAATAAGATAATTGAGCATGATGAACAGATGATCACTATGCGGTTATAAATAATAGAAAACCAAAAAAAAGAAGAGGGGGGAGGGGAAGAGAGAGAGAGCGAGAGCGAGAGATAATTGCATGTAAGGAACAGCGGATAATTATAGGATTCACCACCCTTCCTATTCAATCATACTTAGTAATTGCAGACATGTAGATTGTAGAGACTCCATCTTGGCTAATGGATTTCCAAGTGCATAATCCGTAAACCTTAGGTCCTAAACCCCAGTATTGCCAACCCAAAATACAGAAATCACCCATCATGCCAGAATAGTGTGTAACAGAGAACGGAGGTATGATAAACATAATGTTGAAGTGCAGACTAATAATCAGAATCCAACATGTACATCAGTATCAAATCATCTTAAGTGAAAAAGAATGCCTTATTTTTTTAAGAACGCATTTGGAAAAATGCCTGACATGAAATCTAACTAGGAGCAGGTACTAATACTCGATCAATACCACAAATACAAAAAAATGAATGCTTGCTCAGTGGTAGGCTAATAAGTTATGTGGTGATTTCGTAAAGTCAGTTCAAGTCAAGAGACTAGGAGCTACCTAACCTGTACTCGGACTTTTTATCTGACCAATCCAATACAGAGGGCAACAGTTCAAGGTACTACCAAGCCAACCCAGTCAAAGTCAACATTTATTAATGATCTAGGAGGCCTATTTATATTTATCAGCTCATGGTAGCTCTTGATGTTATGGAGCTTGATCACTTTCGCAATTTTTTATTGATGAAGAATGACATTTTTCTGCAGAATCGTGATAAGAATTCAAAACTACAAAATGATGTGAGACATATACCAGGACTTCAGATTTCAGGTCCCTCTGTACTTCATCTATCTTATTTTCCTCCTCCACTTGTTTCTTTGCTATCTTCTTAATTTTCTTCAGCTTCTCCCTTCGTTCAGCTTTTGTTGGCTTGATTTTGTTCTCATCATTATCAACATTTTGATCATTTGTTTTGGTGTTGTCTTCTTGCAGACCAGTTTGAGGCTTAGTGACATCCACAGAGGCTGCATCAGAAAGTGAGCCCATTAGTTAAGCAATTTGTAATGCAGCCGCCATCAGTAAAGTTTCTTTGGGGAAATTTATGAAAAAGCACCCAAATAGATAAAACCAAAAGATATTCTACTCCAGCAGGAGTAGAATGCGTGCTGGAGTAGAATGCGCATATACTCCCTCGGGTAAAACCTCACCTAGAATTAATTTTATGAATCCAAATGATGTAACCTCTTCAACCCATATATTAATGTCAATAAAAAAAATTTCTGATTGTATCCTCTATGCACTTGAAAAAATAATGTCTCAAGATTGAATAGAGACCATCCAATTTTAGGGGTAAGATCTAAATATTAGAAAACTCAAAATTCAATTTTTTTTTTTCTGAGAACAATATCTAGTAATTATTAAGTGGTTTCCAAAATTTCAGATTGAAAAAAATCCTTCTAAGTGGGTCTTTCGACCGAAGGAGTAGAAATAAACCATCTTCCTGAGGAAGTATAGTGTACATGGCCATAGATAAATTTCAACCAAATCACACTAATCATGAGTTGGATCTAGGATGCGCACTTTAACTTGCTCCTCCTACCAAAATTAGGGACTTGTTCAGCTCTTTGAGAGCTTCATGTTTTCACAATATTGGAAAATTAGAATACTCGTGCAGGACCAAAATGTACATTTTCTCCCTTGTGTAAAACCCTTACTAGGAGCATTTTTCAGATCTCAAACTTTGGGGATGTGACATACCCAATGCGAAAAGAAAAAAAAATCTACAAAGTGAGTGTTGAAATTCCAAAGTGCGTGTTCAAGATTTAAATAGTCTATGTTCAATCCGAGGGCAAGACTTTTACATAAAGTCCCAAAGTGCATGTTGAAGTTTTTCTTCCTTTTCTAAGTTGGTCGCTTAGTTGACTAGGTCAAGTCCACAAAATTTGGGACCCTAGAACTTCTAGCTAGGGTTTTGCCTGAGGGAGCAAATGCATATTTTGCTCTTGAAGAAGCATACTGATCTTTTATACCAGTAAATCCATAGGTCCATGCCAAATGATAAGTGGCTTTCTTAAATACCACATAACTATGAAAGGAGGGGCAAATTGGAAGTGCCCCGCCTAGAAAATTTGATTCATAATCAATGTCCCAATGGAATTTAAACTTTTAAAATTAAATTATAATTAATAAGAGGTATATAGAGCCTTGAGGGGGTCATTTCACATTATTTTTAGAATTGAAAAAGAAATAAAAGCTTAGGCCTTTGGAACCCTGGCTTGGGGTGAGGAGGAAAACCTAGATTTCTCCAAGTTATTGCTTCTATTTGGCTTGAATTATGTTCTTTTACTGTTTTTCAAATTTCTCCTACATCACATTCCCTTAAGAAACAAAAGGAGAAAATAAATTCTTAAAAGGCAAAAGAAGAAGAAGAAGAAGAAGTGGAGGAAGAAAAAGGATAACTTTAATGGCTTTCCAACTTACATTTATTTTATCCTAATATTTTAAGGTAATATAAAAAAGAATCATTATAGAACCCAACCAAAGCATAAGAGATCTCTCTATCTAACAAATAAGAATTAGCAAACACAAATTCTTTATTCAACAATTAACCATAGTGAAAGATTCAAGGCACGTTTAGATGAACAATTAATTTTATTTTGAATGGATTATCCTATCTATAATTAATATACTCTGAACAGTATTATTATGTTAGTTATTTGGCATGCATCTTGTATTATATATAATTTTAGTCTTGTATTATATATAATTTTAATTAATTATTAAATTTTTTAAGCAATCTCCAGTTAATTTTAGCTCTTTCTGGCTAAAAAATTGGGATTTTCAGCAAACAACTTTGAATAAAGTAGAATTAACTCTTCTAAAGTAAAAACTTATATCTTAAACTGCCTAAATTTGTCTCAGATAACTTTATGATGGACACAAACAAACAATAGATAATTCATTATCAAGGTTAATTTTTTTGAAATAGTGAATTATTAGTGATAACAAGTATATCCAAACAGGCCCTTGCCTTTTTTAAGTATCACGAGAGGAGCAGGTTCGCACTAATTGGTTGCAAGGAGATGGGAAACTATCCCACAAAGAAAACTATTTATCATAGTATGCATTCATGTTTATAATTGAGAAACATAACATGATAAAATAGAGGGAAAAGAAAAGAATAATGGAGGGAACTTCAGCACTTATAAATTACTTTGACTTTACCCAGATTTTTAATAAACAAAAGGCAATAAGTTTTGCAAGTAGATGGAAATGCCTAGGAGAGTTAAACAAGTGCACAGGAATATATGGACAGAGATGGCTTTCTGATGAATCTCTGATCAGAATCCAGGTGAATAAAATAGCTACCAAAGAAAAGTTTCGAGAGAGAGAGAGTAACGGTAATAGTAACAAGTAAATCCAAGACTTAAATCATGAACTCACAGGTTCTATAATACAACTTTCCGTCTAGTGTCTTTACAGGGAGGGCATCCACAGGATCCAATTGAAGAGCATTCCCTTCATTATTCTCAATAAACGCTTTTTTCTTCCGTTTCTCATAAAACGATTCTAGAGCATCTTCCTTTTTCCCATCAGCAAGGCGAACAACATGTCTGTACAATAGTTTAAAATTGCAGTCAAATTTTATATTTTAAACTACAGAGAAAAAGAAAACTTCCATTATTATTTACACATATCACCCACTCCAGGTCAAAATGATACAAATATATTCATGATTCAGAAAACGTCAAAATGATCATTCATAAATTCACAATGATTTTTTACAGGACAACAAAAAACAGAAAGAGGAAATTTTTAGCATACTTTAAAATACATGGGAATGAACTTATCTGAATAGACTACTTCGGAAATTTGAAGAAATGATTGGAAGGTCATAACATGACCAATTTTAATGTACAACTTCTCAATTATTTCAATTATGGCTATAAAACTAGTCTTTGGCACTTCAGCACCGTTGGCCAAATGACTTAAAAACAAAGGCCAGTACTACAATTGTCAATGTTGCATTCTTTCGAAAGAATAATAAGAATGCTGCAAGTGTCGTCACGTACATATAAGTAACTCTTCAAAATGATTGAGAAATATTTCCAACAATTGTTCATAATGTGTGGACTTCCTATGAAATTCCATATAATATAAGGCACATTTAGAGAATTTATCACAAAGAAAGTATCGATAAAAATTTATCTACTCTAGCCATTATCAAGAGCATATGCCACACATACGAGAGAGAGAGATTTTGCATACCTTGGAAGAGTTTGAGGTGCTTTCCCCATTCATGAAAAGATAAGATCATTTTTGTAACATCACAGGAAACTCATGAATGACAATATTATTACAAACTTTACGACAGAATTTCTACTAAAAATTATCTTGAAATCAATATATCATTAAGAACTCTTAATTACTCAGTCACTGATCTCAAAGTTATAATCTTTTTTATGATGCAAGAACAAATAAAGGAAAGGCAATGAATATAAAAAAGAAAGCAACTTACCAAACAACAAGAAAACAAATGTAACAAAAATATGAAAATTCCCAATAAATCATGACGTGATACCAAAATATTGATAGGAAATCCAAGAGTTGCAAGTAAAACACAATAAACGATAATTTACTTACCCCATAATTAGTTGTACTAAGAAATATGATCACATAACATTCAATTTGAACCAGAAAATAATTTCACGAAATGAAAAAAAAACTTAAGGAAATCATAGTACAATGAGAATGTAATACCACAAAAACTATAAAGGCCTCCGAGATTACAAAAAAATCATCCCAGAATATAAATTTACTTACTTTGTAATTGATTTCGTGTCCAATTTACTGAGAAATCCAGCGTAATATCTGTTTTCCTTTACAAACTGTAAATCTTCATCTGAAACCTCGATTTCATCCTCTTCAACCTCAGGAGGTAGCAATGGAAGAGGATTCCCCCTCTTCTTCCCCATCCTTGAAAACAACAAGAATCAAAATAGGAAGCAGAAAAAGGTGGGAAACCAAACAAAAATGGCTGTTAAAATGGCTTGCAGTAATACATAAAACTAGGGCAAGAGACGAAGACAGAGCAGGGCTTGGAGAGCGAGAGAGGGCAAAGTGGGCAAGGCGGCAAGCGGCGAGCAAAGGATGGAGACTGCATAAGGATTTTGTGGGGTTTTGAAGGTGCGCCTTATTTTGATTGGTTATGGCCTCACCCTTACTATACAAACAACACCCCCTTTAACGTACATGGATTCGGGGATGTTTGGACTTTGGATCCAGGTAAAAAGAGGACACCGTCTCAATGAGTACCTCGACTCATATGTAGTAATGCAACCCCCTCAATGACCTTTTTTTTTTTTAATGGATTTTGGCCTTAATTTTTAGTATATAACTTCTAAATATGAATATCATTAATATTTAAAAATAAATAAATTTTAAAACAATTGAATATAATTTTGAAAAAATGTTTGGATAATTGGTTTTCTTTTCTTTTCTTTGTTTGGAGGGACCGCCTCGGGGGTGTGAATGCAAAAATGCGCCCCCCATGCATATAACACTAACCAAGAGGAAGACACGGTTAAATCCATAAACTAGATCTTTATCCAAATGTAGAGTTGTAGTATCTACACTGTATATTTTATTTTAGGGTGTGGTTTGTATATTTTATTTTAGGTGTGGCTTGCATAAGGTTGCAACTTTAAACAATCCAATTAAAGTTTACCTTTAAATTTTATCACAAATGTAATTTTGATATAAAAAATTCTTAAGATGGCTTGAGATTCTATTTTCATCTCTAAATATAAACTTTTAAACCCTAAAATTGGCTCAAATCAAGTAGATTTAAAAACACATATAAATCTTGAAAATGGACGGTCCATATAATTGTTGGGATCAATTGGTGAAAATCAACAAGGATTTATAACATTCACAGCTATTGTGCATTCATATCAATATAAACAAACAATAGAAACTACACAATATCAAAGCAAGAACATGGAATAGAAATTCAGCAACATACAATCCACAGAGCACAAAAATTTAAAGTGGTTCAGTCATAAATTATGACATACATCTACGGGAGCATGGCGGGATACTTTACTTACTAATTTAGGAAGATTATAAGGTGAAAATCGAGCTCAAAATATCAATTTACAGCAGCCTTTTCTCACTCTAAACTGAGCCCAAAATGCATGGCTCTAAGAACTCCTAAAAATATGTTCTCTTTAACACTTTCTCTCACTAAAACATGACACACAGCAAACTCACAATAGAGTTCAAGTCTTTTTTGCTCACTTTCTCTCTCTAAAACAGAGCATATTAAGCCCTTAAGAAAAAACTCAATTGCAGCCCCAATCTCTCTATCTTTTTCGTACTCTTTCTCTCACTAAATAAAAAGGTTTTAATCCTTCTAAAAGAGTAAAGTTCCTATAACACTACAACTATTGGATTAGATGCAATCCAATTGCCTAAAACAAAAAGAGAGAAAAGTTAAATAAAACTCCAACATGAGTGGTTTGTTTTCACACATGTAACAATCTCCCACTTGAAGACAAATCACAAAGTCTATAAAATAATCACCAATGCAACATTCTCCATCCACCCGAGGTTACGTCTCCTTCAACCCGAAAATCTTCTACACATCATATTCTTTTCAGTTGAGACAACCTTTGTCAACATATCAGCAAGGTTCTTCTCAATATGAATCTTGTCCACCTACAAATCTCTATGCTCGAGGGCCAACCAAATAAAATGATATATAACCTCTGTATGCTTTGTTTTGAAGTGATAAGTTGTATTCTTAGCTATATGAATAGCACTTTGGTTATCACAATGCACAACATATTTACCCTATTTCACCCCAAACTAGTCAAGTAACATTCTCAACCAAATCATTTATTTTGTTGCATCGCCACATACTCAGCTTCAGTTGATGACAAGGCAACAATATCCTACAACCTTGACATCCAGCTGACTGCACCACCACCAACATTGAAAATGTATCCAGTGGTAGACTTTCTAGTATCATGGCATCCTGCGTAATCTGCATCTACATTACCAACAACTTCCAATGATGAATTTATAAAACACAAGCATACATTTTGTGTCCCCTTCAAATACCGAAAAATCCACTTAACTGCTTGTCAATATTTCCAACTTGGATTAGACATAAATCTAAAAACAGCTCCCACTGCATGGGCAATGTCAATGCTAGTACAAACCATTGCATACATCAAACTACCCACTATAGAAGTACATGAAACATTCTTCATCTTACTTCTATCTACCTCATTCATTTAAGAATCCATTTTAGACAACTTGAAATGTGTAGCTAATGGTGTAGAAATAGGTTTACAGTCAATCATATTGAAGCGCTTAAAAACTTTATAAATATATTCAGATTAACTTAACCAAAGTTTATCTTGCTTTATGTCCCTATGGATGTGCATGCCCAAAATCTTCTTGGCTGGTTCAAGATCCTTCGTGGCAAAATCCTTAGACATATCAAGCTTTAAACGCTTGATTTCACTCAGATAATTGCTAGCAACAAGTATATCATCAATATAAACCAACAAAATAGTAAAATAATCATATGATGAACCCTTGAAGTACACACAATGATCAAAATCACATCTAAAATAACTTTTACCTATAATAAAACTGTCAAATTTCTTATATTATTGCCTAGATGCTTGTTTCAAACCATACAATCCCTTTTTCAACTTGCAAACCAAGTTATGATTGATTTTATTCTCAAAACCCTCAGGTTGACACAGATAAATTTCTTCATCAAGGTCACCATGCCAAAAGGCAGTTTTAATATCAAGTTGTTCTAGTTCCAAATTCAAGTTCAACCAAAGATAAAACAACTCTAATAGAGCTATGCTTAACAACATGAGCAAAAATTTCATTAAAATCACCACATGGTTTTTAGCGATAACCTTCCACCACAAGTCTAGCCTTATATCGCATAAGACCGTTTGCCTCCCACTTAATAGCATATACCCACTTATTCTTCAATGCTTTCTTCCCATATAGAAGTTCTACCAACTCCCACGTATCATTCTTATGCAAAGCATCAATCTCCTCCTCCATTGTCTTATGTCACCTTTCAGCATTAGGGAAATGAATAACCTCTTGAAAGACTCAGCTTTACCACTATCAGTATGCAAAGCATAATATAAGGAAAGAGAATACCTTTGTGTGGGCTTGTGAGGGAGTGTGGATTTTCTCAATTCTGACTCAGGTATAACTGGTAGTCCTTCTTCATCTTGAATTAATTCAATGTCATCCTCATAACTAGCATCACCTACATCAAAATTTTCTTGAGCTTGAGCTTGACTCTCTTGCACTTGCTACAACAAGCTTTTCTTGTTTTGGCTTTTCTTGCTTCTTTTCAGTAAACATTACATTCTCATTAAAGAGAATATCTCGACTTCTGATAATCCTCTTTGTAATATGATCCCAAATCCTATAACCTCTATCATCACCACCATACCCAAGAAAAACACATCTTTTTGACTTGGCATTCAGCTTGGTTCTATTTTCACTAGGCACTTGAACATAAGCTTCACACCCAAATGTTATCAAGTGTTCATATGACACACTTTTACCTCTCTATAGAATTTCAGGTATATCACCATTCAAGGGTGTACTATGAGATCTATTGATCAAATATATAGTTGTATTAGCAGCTTCAACCCAAAATTGCTTACCAAGACCAGATTGTGATAACATACTTCTTACTCTTGCAATGATAGTCTTATTCATCCTCTCAATGACATCATTTTGTTATGGTGTCCTAAGAACAATCCTTACTCTACGAATGCCATTCTCTTTATAAAAAGTATCAAAAGTATTCGAGCAATATTCACCACCATTATCTGTTTGCAAGCATTTTATAAAACTCACTATTTCTTTTTCAACCTTGGCTTTGAAAACCTTGAAAACTTAAAAAACTTGATCATTAGATGTCAATGGATATAACCAACACTTTCTAGAATAATCATCTAAAAAGTGACAAAATAAAAAAGCTCCACCAAGAGATTTAACATTAACATAGCCACAAACATCAGAATAAATCAATTCTAACGCTTTACTTTTTCTATGAGATTCATTTCTTTTAAAACCAACTCTATGTTGCTTACGCATAGCATAATGATCACAAAAATCAAGAAATAAATGCTTAGAAATAGGAATAAGGTTTTGAGTTTACATTACCTTCATATCATGCTCAATGAGATGACTCAAACGGTTATGCCAAATCTACATATCCTTATGCTTACTAACTGCAACAATGATCTTCTCTGTAGCATCATTCTTTTGAGCTGTGACATGAAGAGAGTAGAGACTCTCATCTTTTTTCTTTTTCAACATTGTTATACAACCTCTTGATATCTTCCATGACCCATTTTCAAAAGTCACTACGAAACCAAAGTCATCTAACTGCCCGGCTGAAATGAGATTTTTTTTCAACTTAGGAACATATCTCACATTTCTCAATGTGTGCTTCTTTCCATTTGATTATTTGATAACAACATTTCCAATGCCCAATATTCTGCAAGCTCGATCATCACCAAGATAAATCAAGCCACTATCCACATCTGTGTAGGATGAAAAATATGATCTTTCTAGGCAAACATGAAATGAAGCACCAGAGTCTAAAACTCAAGTATCTGCAATAGACAATGTTGTTCATGCAATACTAAAAGTCACTACATCTTTACTATCTGAAACTATAATTGCTTCGACATGGCTATCTTTGGCCTTGGCCTTTTGCTTATTCTTCAAAGCATAACAATTTTTCCTTGTGTGACCAGGTTTCTTGCAATACTAGCAAGTAACCTTCTTGCCTTATAACTTGAACCTGCCTCTGCCATGAAATTTACTCCTATTAAATCCATAGGGTTGGTCTCTATATTGTGTTCTTCCTCTATCTTCTGCTGCCAATGCTTAATTTGAGTCGGCAAGTGTTTGTGTGGATGCCTTTCTAGCCTCTTCATTTAACAATGAAGCTACAACATCTTTTAAATTAAACTTGTTACCTATTATATTAGTCACAGTGGTAACTAAGGTATCCCAATAAGCAGGCAAAGAACTCAGTAAAAGCAAACATAACACTTATTTATCTAAATTCATTTTCAAAGACCTTAATTATGCAAAAATTGAATTAAATTCACTTACATTCGACCTAATTGTAGCACCTTCTTTCATTTTCATCTCATGCATTTTATTTGCACTAGAGAATTGCTCAAAAGATTGCTCTAAATATTGTCAAAGCTCTGCAGATGTTTTATATTGACAAACATCAAATAAAATTGATGGTGACATGGTCTAATAGCTGCCAAACATTTTCGATCAAGAACATCACATTCCCAATCTTCCATTCCAACAAGCATGAACTCCTTACATTGAAGTGGCTGATCCAATTCTTTTCCAACAAGCTAATATTCTATCATCATTTTTCATATTGGCCAATCACTTTGATTTAATTTTTCAAATTCTATTGCCCTTTCCATTTTCAAGAAAAATACAACAAATAGCTACAATAGCAAAAAACATCTTTCTTCACAGACATAATGAAGAACAAACCCTATGCTCTGATACCAGTTGTTGGGATCAATTGATGAAAAATCAACAAGGGTTTATAACATTCACAGCTATTGTGCATTCATATCAATATAAACAAACAATAGAAACTACACAATATCAAAGCAAGAATATAGAATAAAAATCCAACAATATTCAATTCACAGAGCACAAAGATTTAATGTAATTCGTTCATAAATCGTGACCTACATCCACGGAAAAATGACGTGAGACTTTACTTACTAATTTGGGAAGATTACAAGGCAAAATCGATCTCAAAATATCAATTTCTAGCAATCCTTTCTCACTCTAAACTGAGCTAAAAAACATGGCTCCAAGAACACCTAAAAATAAGTTCTCTTTAACAATTTCTTTCACTAAAACATAGCACACAGCAAACCCACAATAGAGTTCAAGTCTTTTTGCTCACTTTCTCTCTCTAAAACAGAGCATACTAAACCCTCATGAGAAAACTCAATTGCAGCCCCAATCTCTCTATCTTTTATCACTTGTTTTCTCTCTAAACAAAAGGGTTTTAATCCCTTTAAAAGAGTAAAGTTTCTACAACACCACAACCATTGGATTAGATGTAATCCAATGGCCCAAAATAAAAAGAAAAAAAAGTTAAATAAAACTCATATATGTGTAATTTGTTTTCACACATGTAACAATAATGTGTTGCAAGATACACTATTTTGCGAACTCGAAGTCTTTTTTTCTTTTCATATTCATACATCTCGATGTCGAGATGATCAATTAGAGGGTTTTCCAACTTCTAAACAACCTTTTATGATGGATTTTTTAGGTGCATCTTTGATTATATATTTTAAGGTTGTAAACTTATATAAACTTTTTGCCCTTTATTTTAAAGGTACATATAAAGATATCTTTTTAGAACAATTGTTTCATGCGAGCTAGACCGCATTTGTACAATATGTGGTCCAAAGGTATAAGGCATCCATCTTAAAGATGGATGAAAGATGGATGCAAATTGGTGGTCCATCTAAAAGCAATTGTAACTAACGGTCCAAATGTTTTCTTAATATAATTATTATTTTTAATTTTTTAAAAATCATATTCATGATCTCTTTGTTAAAAATTATATATGCTTTAAAACTTAGGATCAAATTATATTTAAAAAATGTATTTATTGCCAAGCCCGCATTTGTACATGTGTGGGCTTGGGCGTATGCTAATCGTGTCCATCTTTTTAATTTATGTTATTTAAATTATACTTAAATATTTTCCAATTTTATATTGTACCCATTTTTCCGCAATTTTTTTTAAATAACCAAACAGCCCATAATTCAGATCTTCGAGATCTATAATTGATCAGTTTTTAAATATAGTGATTTGTTCACAATTTTTTCCACAAGGATTTTTGGTTTTCCAAAATCTAAAAACAATAATTTTTATATTTTAAAAGTTTGAAAAGTGCTCCTCACCCTAAGCCACATAGGGCCAGGAGCATTTTTGGATTCCACGAATATTTTTTTATTTATAAAATCCAAAAATTAAAAATTTTTAAATTTTCAAAATCCGAAAATTGTGAACAAAAAAGCAAATGAATTTTCAAATTTTGGAGATCCAAAATTTTCAAATAATTTTTAGACTTCAAACATCCAAAAAGTGACAATTTTGGAATAAAAAAATAAAAAAGAAGAGATTAGGTATGAATGTAAATTTTAACTTTGTATGAGACTTTCATAAAAACAAAAATTCCATGGGACATCTATGAAATTTACTCTTCGGTTTTATGCTAGGAAGATCAACAACGGAGGCTATTTTTCTACTTCGACAACTGATTGAGAAGTTTAGGGCAGAGGAAAAAGACCTCCACATGGTCTTTATTAGCCTAGAGAAAGCTTATGATAGAGTAACTCGAGATTTGATTTTGAGGGTGTTTAAAAATAAATGAGTCTCGAGACACTTCATCAACTTGGTGAGAGATATGAACGATGAAGCACTAACTAGTGTGTGAACAACTAGTGGAGAGACAAGTGAGTTTTCAATGACAATAAGTCTAAATTAAGGGTCAGCATTGAGCATGTTCCTCTTTGTCTTAATTATTGAGGACTTAACTAGCACCTTTAGGATAAGGTATCGTAATACGTGTTGTTCACAGATGACATAGTTTTGATCATTAAGACCTCAAACAGCAGCAACACAAAGTTGGAATTTTCAAGAGATGCTCTAGAATCCAAAGGTTTTAAAATTCGTCGGACTAAGATTGAGATATGGAATGCAGGTTTAATACTAATAGAAGTAGAAATGAGAAAGTAGTTAAGATTGATGGTCAAAAAGTACAAAAAAAACCACACATTCGATGCCTTGGGTCGATAATCTAGGAAAATACAAATATTGAAGAATATGTCATATATAGAATTAGAGCTAGGTAGGCGAAGAAGAGATGTACAACTGAAATTTTATGTGATCGTTGGATACCAACAAAGCTAAAAGGTAAGTTTTATAGGACAGCTATGAGACCAGCTTTACTTTATGTTGACAGAATGTTAGGAGGACAAAAAACAATATACCTATAAAATGACTGTAGTGGAGATGAGGATGTTGAGATAGATGAGTGCCAAGACAATAAGGGATAGGATCTGAAATGAATCCATTTGGGAAAGTTTAAGAGATATGCGATAAGATGAGAGAGAGAGAGAGTAAACTTAGGTGGGCTGGTCATGTGTGGCGTCGATCCAGTACAATGCATGTTAAGAGGTGCACGTTAGTTTTTTATTTTGGGTAATTCAGTGGGGATGACAGGCCCCTTGTCACACCCCAAGAATTTACAATGCTGATATGCCTGAGATGCGACAGTCAAAACATATATATACGTCTCTTTTTAGGACAAATTACAATGGTGAATTTTTAAAAAGTAACAAAAGAAAGTTTAAGCACAACTACAATATCTTCTCAAAGTTGATCCTGACGAGCACTCAAATGAAACCGTAGTTATTCTGAAAAATGTTTACCATATTTTGATGAGTTTGGCTACTCAGTAAGTGATCATCATAATCCTAAAAATAATCATCGATGAAAGATATAAACAAACTTTCAAAATGGAAGTCAATAAAAAATAATGCGAGCACTAGCAATTATAGATAACAATTTCACCTTCAGAAATGCACAATTAAACACAATCCAAATGATTGAAATGCATATAACACTTTAACGGCAGTGCATAATTCGAAGGATTTCACAAAATACCTTACTGGCGACCCAAGTAGGTCACCTATATACCCCATCAGCGTCCTGATGGGTCCACTTAATCCTTATCGGTGTCCCAGATAGGTCCACTTAATCCCTGCAGGTCCACTTATACCTCACCGGCGTACCGGATGAGTCCACTTAATCGCTACCGACGTCGCAGATAGGTCCACTTATACCTCACCGGCGATCCGGACGAGTCCACTTGCATACTTAAAGTATTTCTAAATCTCTTTAAACATTCGAAAGCAGCAATATCATGTACTCAATATATCACTAAAATCATTAATAAGAATTTCACTGAAACCATTAATAACAGTCACTTTCAATAACATTTTAAAAATAACCAATCAAATATTTGGGCTCAAATTTAGAAAGGTAGCAGTTCGTAAAGATATTCTAGCATAATTGCCAATCTAATATGTATAGAAAAACTCTTATAGAAATTCAAGAATACGAAATTATCACAATTTATGGGATTTTAATTTGCAAATAAACATTTCACAACAATGCTATAGTCAAATGCAAAAATATCAATTTTAAGATAATAAGGCAGTCATTTGCACATGAAATTTACAATGTCTAAATATTTAAAAACAGTAGAAAAAAATCTCACAATTTTATTAAAAGCAGAAATACCACATTTATTTCTAATAATTTGATAGTATCTAAAATTTTCTAACAATAGACAAGATAAATAAATAAATTTATTTTTCTAAGAATTTACAGCATTTAAAATTTCTAACATAGATAAAATATCGTAATTTTTATTAAAAATATTATTTTTCAAGATAATGTGGTCACGTGCGCATAAAATTTATCACGCCTAAAATTCATGATAATAAGCATAAATAATTATTTCATTTTATTTTTAAAAAGAATGGATTATTTTTCGAGACAATGAGGTCACTTACAGACAAAACTTATAAAATAAAGATCTTAGACTGAAATATCACTATTTATTAAAAACAGACTATTTTTCAGGAAAACGATATCACTTACACATAAAATATTTGAGAGGGAGCTTCCGATAAAAATTCGGCTAGAGAGAGGACTTCACTGT
The DNA here is from genome assembly GCF_000471905.2 of Amborella trichopoda. Next base: position 744,881 of record NW_006499897.1, on the reverse strand, counting down.
GTTTCGACCAGAGAGAAAAATTTCATAAGTTTTCTAAGGTAGGAGTCCTCACCTCCCTGAATTTAAATTCTATTAATATATTATTTTATTCTTTTATTACGTTATAGGTGTGAGCGTTAGCTTACGCTTTAAACGCCTAAAGCCCACGTCCTTTAGTGGACGTGGCAAGAGCAATGAAGCAACAAAGCTTTTAAACGAAAAGCTTTTAAAAGTAGCGATGGTCCCTAAGGACCATCATGTTCAAACGAATTATCATGTATTAAAAGTTTCTTTTCTTCTTTTTTTTTATTTTTTTTGAAAGTTTAGGATTGTTAAATAATTGTCACACCCCAAGAATTGACAATACTGATATGCCTGAGATGTGACAGTCAAAACATATATATACGTCTCTTTTTAGGACAAATTTAC
>NW_006499897.1:673013-738323 GCF_000471905.2 Amborella trichopoda | reverse complement strand
TAACGTAACGTAAGTTAACGTAACGTTAACGTAACGTAACGTAACGTAACGTAACGTAACGTACGTACGTACGTACGTACGACGACGAGAGAGAGAGAGAGAGAGAGAGAGAGAGAGAGAGAGAGAGTTTTTGTTGCCGTTGCCAGTCTTTATTTGTGGTTTGGCCTTGACATTCACTTCAGTTGATGCTTTATCAAATCAAAGATTTATCCTATGATGCCGTTAGTGTTTGAAGGAAAAGATTAAATTAAAATCACTTGATCTAAAATAGGAATCATCCTAAACAATCCAATTTCCATAATAATTCCAATCTGCGTTGAGAATCATCCTAGCCGATTAGGTTCTTATAAATATCGAACCGGCCATGTACCCCTTAGAACGAACCATTTGGAGCCTGTCCCGAATCCACCTTTTTGCTTTTCATACTTTTCGTTCATTATTTTTAAAAAAACATTGGTTTAAAGAAGGGTGGCCTTATAGCCTATCCCACTCCTCCTTGTCAAGCAGCTTATGTCCCTCCGCTTACTTCATGCACTTCACCTTCACCCTCCCACCACTTTATTTTATTTTATTTTATTTTATTTGCTCGACCACTCTTTTCTACAAGTTCGTAGCGTGACTCATAAGTTTGACCCCTCCATAATTTGTACAATTTTGTATGTCTTTTATATTTTTTATAAATATATATCACAATTATTTTCTTCCATTCATCTGACATATTTCTTTACTCTCAACACTTTGTTGAACAACTTGGTTAGCTAGTATATGTCAATTCCCCCATAAATACCAACTAGTCCTAAAGCCTTTCTTATCTTCATCCTATTCAAAGTTTATTTCACTTCAAATATCTTAATTCTACGATGTATCTATGACCTCTAGCCACATTTATGTAAGAGGTTATCCTAGCACTATGTTCCAATTGTGTTCATCGTTTAACAATTTTTGAAAATAAATTCCCACCTTTCGTTGACCTCGTCATCCTTCACGAATACCATATGATCCTCACTCTTAATACATTAGGTATGATCTAAATCTTTACACTTCCTCTCTCATTCTTGTTAGTTTGAATTTTCACTTTCTTTAGTCCTACTATTTTCTTATCGTTTTTCTTAGCATTCTTATATCATTCCAAGTTTTGGTCATTATTACATTGTCAAGTTTTACAACGTAATCGTTTTTCGTTAATAGCTTTCTAAACCTCATCACCAAGGTTTTATTACCTGATTTTTTTGCATTAATGGTCTTGTAAACCACATCACTCCACCACCAAGGTTTTTCATAAAAAAATTTCTCTCTAATTTCTCCTAAAACCTTGTTTGTCACTTTCTTAAAACAATCAATCATCCACATAACATTGACTTCGCATTCAGAGTTTTATTTTCCTTCTTTTATCAAATTATCCCTAAATCAGTTTATTTTTACCTTTTTTAAATTTCACCCCTTAATTGTTGGACACCTATAAATTTTTTGTACTTATATTTCACCTCTTCATGCAAACATCCATAACCACAAGCTCATATACGCAGTCAAACTCTTCTAAAATAATGTTACAGTCTTTATATGAAGGAGATTTTTAAAACTAAATATTTTTGTAAACTATATGAATTTTTGTAAGCGTCAAATGATCTTAGATGTAGGTTCATGATTATAATATTTCTTGAAATTTATTGAAAATCCCCGACACTCTTCTTCTTTGCATCCTAGCATTTATTCATTTCTATTGACTCTCTTTCACCACTCTCTTAGTACGATAAGTACTTGTTGAGCAATGGTTATATCATAGTATACTGTAACAACACTTCCAGAAAATCATGTTTGTAATATTTGTAAGACTCCATATTTTGCACACACTCTTCTTCTCAATAATCAATCCCCAAAAAAAAAAGGTTCAATTTGAATCTTAGATATCGGCAAAATGAATCCCCTCCAGAAACGAATTTAGACTACTCATTTTACGAATTTCAAGATCTTAACCTTTCTAAACTCAAAATCATTTTTTTATTTTTTAACATTATTCATCTAATGATAATAAATCTATCCAAAAAATTTGAAAATAAAATAAATCCTTTCAAGACCTAAAACATTAATTAGACTAAAAAAATATTTTCTATGTCGTGGTATCAATTTTTTCTTTTTTCCGTTGCATGAAATCAGTACCCTTACTCATTTAGCAACTTGAAATGCACAACAAAAAGAAATCAGCATTTCTCAAAAATGAGAAATCGGATCCTCCACGGCCCCACATAGAAGAGTAAAATGGCAAAAAAAAATGGAAATGGGAATTTCCCCTTTTCTAAATGTTCCTAATTTTGAAATATGACACAGCACCAAATATTTTATTTTTTACAAATTAGATCAAGATAAAATTCAGATGTCGCATCTCATTGGGATGTATAAATGTAGAAAGTTATCTTAATAAAAAATAAATAACCAAAATACCATCAAAGCTTTTGGGCTATTTTGATTATCTTATTTGTGCAAAATACTTATTAATATTTTACATAGATGCTTGATCTTTAGACGTATAAACACTCAAAAATTTCAGATCTATCCAACGGAAAACAAATGTGGAATTATATGGTTTCTACCATACTGTCAAAAAATCCCTGGAAAGCACTGGCACCTTGAGTAAGCTACATGACTGGCCTATCTCAATATGGGTGATGCTTTAGTCATGGTTTATGAACCGTAAAGACTAATCTATCCATGCATTTTGTCCTGTGTCCCTTTCTCTACTAACTTCTAATTAATTATAAGAAATTTACTTTTTCATGTGGGTTATGCATGAGACAGATCCAGTTTTTGCACTCGAAAGTCGAGAGAGGATAATACTTCGAAGTCACCTGTTCATACCAATGGGCTACACATTGGCATGAAACTCTTACATAGGATTTTAATCAGCCATTGCTCAAGTGTAGTGCACAAAGTAAATGAGAAACAACTATTTTACTTCAAAATGGAAAGCGAATACAACATAGGTACAAAGAAGGCTCTGATTGTAAATGAGGATTTGTGAGTGTTCTAAGATTTTAAAATTCAAGTGCAAGGATGGAGACACATGATAATACGATCCAAACGCGATCGGGTATGAGTGCTCCAGATCCTCCAATCATTTTCCCCTGGAATAAGAAAAGAAACGGGCTCAAAGACTTTAAATATCACAAGAGAAACACGGTAACGGTTTTGGAAAGGGATATAAATTTCCTTACGTGCTCATCATGAGAGTAATATTGTCACCTTTTAAAAGAATCCTGCCTGCAGAAAAACAAAAAACTACGACATTAACACTAATGGCAGGAAGAGAGAGAGAGAGAGAGTACAATAAACTAGGTACATATGTTGAACAAAGGTAAATATGTTTTACCCACCAAGGGGCTTCCTGGTGTTTCTCTTGATGTTGAGTTCATCAGCATCATCCAGGACCAGATTCATATACTCATCAAACCCCTGCCAGATCATCAGTTTGTATATAAAGAACAAAATAAATTTAAAGAAACACTAAGCAATCATCGGTTTTGAAGGTACAAGATGAAGCACAAGACAAGCCTCCTGCAAGGTCAAAGACAACCATCCAAAGATAGGGTGGCCCAAATATCAACCCCTTTGCCATTGAGACAAGAAACTTTTGTCAGATAGATTTAAAGAAAATAACATACTCAGTGTAGGTTTCCCTGTCATTTCTACTCATAATAGAGAGAATTTTGACGATAGGGCAGCCACAATCAATTTAGCTTATGATAATGTTGAGAACTGAAAATAATTCATCAGCACTCGACCGTCAATAAGCATAATCCCACGGACAAAAAATTATAAACATCGATTTTGTTGAATCAGGGAGATATAGAGTTCTGTTTTGTTCTCTGCCGTAAGTTTCTGTCAATAAGCGCTTAAACATCTATCACAGCACATAAATGTGGCTAGAGGTCATAGATACATTGTTTCCTTCAAAATTATAAACATCTATGACCTCTAGCCGCATTCATCAGCACTCGACCATCAATAAGCATAATCCTACGATCGCTGTGAAGTTGTGGAAGAGTGTGGTTGAGCAACGAAAGTAAAGTAAGTGGAGTCATCGATGCAACTTCCAAGTCAAAGGACTGAACGGTAGGGGAAGATATGAACATCAGCAAGCTATTTTCAATACAAGATTGTTTCATGGATTCTTGTAGAGATGGGACACAAAACTCCATTGATAGGTCGGAGAACCAAATTCAATCTCCCCTGCAACTGGAGGGATCAATGTTATTAAAACCAAAGAACCCCGACAATTCAATCGAATTTTGATGGAACTGAGCCATCTCACGCCAAAAAGACCATTCTAGCCAAATCCAACACCCTTAAACGCAGTTTGTTCAATAGCCTACCATCAACTACTCGGTTAAGCTATTCTCAAAAAAACCACTCGGTTAAGCTAGCATATTTAGAAGGTTTAGCCTTTCATAAAATTTTAAACAAAGGGGATTCCAAATTCAAACACCATAGCTTAGTCTATAAAAGATAAAGAAGGGCTTCCTGTTAATTCACAAGCAACCTAATATATGATTAAAAAAGTGCTGCCAAACATTAATTCTCAATAGAATTTATCTCATTTACTTTTTCCCAAATAATACGTGGTCAAATGGCTTGGTTTACCATAAAGCTTAACAAGAAACACAAATGTCGATCATTTTAACATAGAAACAACAGAACCAATCACACAAGGTCACTTTCAGCGCAAAGAGCAAACCAACAGAGTAAAAGTAAATAAAACAAAAGTTAACCTTGGCAGTTCATTTGGTCTAAAAGAAACTTTAACCCCAAAGCTCAGCAATTTTTGAGAACACTAAAACATGGAAATCTGGACGCTACAGCTTTGAAAACCCAAAGAAATAGATACACAAAATGTATATTTAACACATGAAGAAAGGAATACAGATTTAAAATCACTTACAATTATGCGCCCTTCAATTCGCAAATCCTTCTGCTCAAAAAGCCAAATCTGGATCCGAGCTTTCTGAACACAAGAAAATAAAGAACACTTATTGCAGAAATCCCATATTTTTAAATGAAGCCTGCATATCTTGATAGCATCACCACATGATAATCAAGGGGTACACAGAAAGATAAAGAGAGAATGGCTTACACTCTGGAGGAACCGGAAAATGAGATTCTGTAGAGGAGAAACAAGAAAATAAAATCAGTATGCCATATCATAGTAATGGGCGCACAAAATAATGCCTACTTTAATAAACGAAGGAACAATGAGAGAGAAAATGTCTTACAATAGGCTGGGTCATAATACGTTGAACTCTTGTAGTCGCCATGGCTGCTAAACCCTAAGACCCAAGAAACCCTAGAAATTGGGAGTTATGTTGTCAAGACTGGACCGGCAACCGAACCGTGGCTGAACCGCAGCAATTTACCAATCAAACCAGTCTAAGAAATCAAATAATTACTAAAATAGTAGAATAAGGAAAAATAGATAAAAGTATGGAACAAGGTTTAAAGAAACAGATCGGTGACCCAAATCGTTCACACCCATACCCATGTCAGATCGGAGAATCGGCAATTTTTGTCCCAAAAATTTTCAAAAAATTACTATAAATCTCTAAAAATATTGCTCATTTAGTTTCTAAAAGAAATTAAGAGTGGTGCATTATGTACTTTCATTACTCTGTAAAAATAGGTGAATATTGAGATGTTGCTGTCATGTCTGGATGTCTGTATTATAATATTGCATCAAAATAATTTAAAAATATTAGAAAACACTTCTATATTATAAAATTAAAAAAATTTAATTTCACATCAAACATTTATTAATTCTCTTTACTCATCCAAAATTATCACAATCTAACTAACTATAATATTATACATTGAAATTATTTATTTATATTTTATAATAATTTTAATATACAAATAAGAATAAATTTGAAATTTATAATATCATCTGATCTAAAAATTTAATTTACAACTATAACAAAAAAATAATACATTATATAATTTATAATATAAATATATTAATAAATATGAGATTGTATACAATGAAACCATTTACCCTTTGTATAGAAAGGTCATAAATACCTACAACCATCCGATGTGAAATTTGATAGCTTAGGTGTGTCACAAAGTTAGAGAAAATTTCTTTTGAACTTTGAGCTTGGTGAATGCAATAAACGCAGCCACCCAATTTCACATCCAATGGTCAAGATTAATTGTGACCATCTTGTACAAAAGGCAAATGGTCTCATTATATACTTTCCCATAAATAATATATAAGATTTGGTCATCAATGTAATTACTATAACTATTAATTATAATATTATACTAATCCTGATTCAAAAAACAAAATGGCTCATGCATATATATTTTGAATTGCTTGTATATTTTTTATAATAAATGTATTTAGTTTAAAAAATACTTTAAATTGCTAGTATATTTTTTAAGCAATATTTGGGTTGCTAGTATACTTTAAAAATTAAAAAATAAGCAGTGCTCTTGCATATATATTTTGCCGCACAAAATATATTTTCTCAAATTAGTCTTCTATTTGAGCAAGTACATAATGCACTTGCATATATATTTGGGTTGAGCGAGACGCTTGGTCTTTTCTTTTGGGCAATTAATGTTTGGTCCCTATGATTTACAAAGTTTGCACGCATAAAAACGGATGGTTAGATGAGAGAATTTGCACGCATAAAAACAAATGGTAAGGTGGGAGAATTTGTGCGCATGGGACAAAGTTTGCAAAGAATTGTCCCACATCTAAAATTTTAGGGACAATTCACTTCTATAAAATGCTTGAGGCACACGTCTTTCATTGTGTACCGATTGAATGGGACGCATGATCAAATGATAAGTGTGATGTCATGACGTCAGTTGAGATGGGCAGTTGCCCTTAATTTTGAAAAAAAATCAAATCTACCCTTGAAAAAAATTCAAAAAACAATTTTTCAAAAAATTCAAATCTACCCTTGAAAAAAATTCAAAACTACCCTTAAAAAAGTTCAAAAAACAATTTTTCAAAAAATTCAAAAAACAATTTATTGTAACGACACGATCTAGTGACCTCACACTGTACAAAATCACCATGTCATGACGTCAGCATAGAAAAATCAACAAATCCCATTTCATGATCGGATCCAGAATAGTTCAACCTATTCCCGATCCTGATCGCTCGATTCGAGATCGAGACGGCGAATTTTTAAACCTTCGTATGGAACAATGTCTAAAAAATTTAAAATTCGCCGTCCTGTTCCAGAATTGGGCGATCCGGATCGAGAATCGACTGGACCGTCTCAGATCTGATAATAAAATAGGATTCACAGATTTTTCTGTACAACCTCGGTGGACTAACGTCATAACACAACGATTATGCATAGTATGACATCACTAAATTGGACACGTCATTGTGTCGCTACAGTAAATTGGCAGCCCATCTCAACTAATGTCATCGCATCATACTCATCACCTGACCGTGCGTCCCACGTAATCGGTATGCAATGAAAGAAGTGTGCCTCAAGCATTTTATAGAAATGGATTGTCCTTAAAATTATCGATGTGGAATAATCTATGCAAACTTTGTCCCATGCATGCAAATTCTCCCACCTGGCCATCCGTTTTTATGCGTGCAAACTTTGCGCTGCAAGGGGACCAAGCGTTAATTGCCCCAAAAAAAAAGGACCAAGCGTCCTACTCAACCCAAATATATATGCAAGAGCACTAATACTTGCTCAAATAGAAAACTAATTTGGGAAAAATATATTTTGGGTGGCAAAACATATATATAACAGCACTGCTTGTTTTTAATTCTTAAAGTATAAAAAATATATTAACAATTTAAAGTATTTTTGTAACTAATTACATTTATTATAAAAAATATACAAGCAATTCAAATATACATACAAGAGCCATCTTGTTTTTTGAATCACATTTAGTATAATATTGAATCCCATTTAGTATAATATTATAATCACATTTAGTATAACATTTAATATACAACGAGAACATTTACTTATTGAACAAGGAGGTCACAATTGCTTATAACCATCCGATGCGAAATTTGATAGCTTGAGTGTATCACAAAGTTCGAGAAAATTTCTTTTTTGTGGTAGTTGTAAATTAGATTTTAAAATTAGATGATATTATAAATTTCGAATTTATTCTTATTTGTATGGTAAAATGATTACAAATATAAACCAATAATTCCAGTTTCAATGTATAATATTCTAGTTAGTTAGGCTGTGATAATTTTGGACTAAATGTTTGATGCAAAATTATTTTTAAAAATTTTATAATATGGAAGTGTTTTCTAATATTTTTAAATTATTTTGAACCAATATTATAAGGATGTGGTTTCTATAAGGTTACAACCTTAAACAATACAATCAAGGCACACCTCCAAATTTGATCATAACATGTAATTTTGGTGTAAAATATTGTTAGGATTATTTGAAAATCTATTTTTTTATCTAATTATAAAATTTTGAACTCCAAAAGGGTTAAAATAAAGTAGATCTATAAATATATGAAAATCTTGAAAATTGATGGTCTAAATAATGTATTGCAAGATGCACTATTTCTGAGACTTAAAATTTTTTTTTTTCTTCATATTTATACATCTCGATGTCGAGATGATCAATTCGAGGGTTTTTCAACATTGAAAGAACCTTTTCCGATGGATTTTTGGGGTGCATCTGTAATTCTACATTTTAAGGTTGCAACCTTATATAAACTTTTTCCATATTATAATATTATATTATAGTTAATAATTATACAGACATACAGAGCGGAGAACAACATCTCAGTATTCATCTATTTTTACAAAATAATGGAAGTACAGAATTATTTATAGTGATTTTTTGAAAAAATTTGGGACAAAATTTGCCGATTTAGCGGATTATCGGATCCGATATCCGATCCACCGATCGGACAAAGGTATGGGTGTGAATGATTCGGCTCACCGATCCGTTTTTTTTAAACCTTGGTATGGAAAAATGAAAAAAAAAATTATAAAAATAAATTTATAAAAGAAAATTTCAAAAAAATATTAGAAACAAAACAATAAGTAAATACTCATTAACAATACAATAATTCAAATAATATATCACAATTAATTTTCTGTTTTCCTTTTTGCATTTTCCAAACCAAAACTGAAAAAAGTGTGCATAAAAGAAACGCCCCAACATATTTCGATTTTTTTTCTTTTTATTTTGTTTTTTGCATTTTCTGTTTTTCCTATTTGCATTTTACAAAGTCCAAACCAAAATTGATAAAAAGGTTAAAAAAAAAAGTTGCCCAAACCATATTTCTGTTTTTTTTTTTTTTTCCTATTTACTAAATAGATTTTTTCATTCTCTAAATTTTTGGAAATCCCAAATGGAAAGAATAAAAAAGAAATTCATTCTCTGTTCTTTCTTTATTCTTTTCTGGCTTTTTATTTTTGTCTTAATTTTTTTTTTGTTTTCTGTTGTTCATTTTGTGCATTTTCCAGACCGAAACCGAAAAACAAACAAAGAATGCATAATGTCATCAGATTCTCGCCGTAAAGTAAAGCATAACATTTTTTTTTCCTAAACCCAACAAGACAAAAAGGCAAAAACATAATTTCTTTCACTTATTTTGAAATTTCTGAAGTAAAATGCAAACAAACATTCACCTGGTGTAAACTCTTGGCCGTAAACTGCCCGGAAGTCACTGGAACCTCGCCTGAAATCTTGCCCTAAACTCTTCGGTGGACGCCTGAGAGAGAGAGGATTAAACCCCTCGTCTCTATTTTAATTACAAAAACCCTAATTGTTATTTACCCTTTTTACCCTTCTGAAAACTGATTAAGACCAAAAATCCTTATGGTCACTTAACGTTCGAATTGATGCCCGCAAAGAATACGACACGGTTTCTATGGGTATATGTAAAAATGAATTTTTGATATGGATTTTTGGAACTAATTTTTAAAGAACATGTAATTTCTAACCTATATATAAGGAGTATGAAAAAATTAAATAACTTTAAAATTTTAAAAATAATAATTCTATTACAAAAACAGTTGGACCATTATTTTCAATTATTTTTAGATGAATCACCTATTTGCATCTATTTTTAAAATGAATGTTTTATACCTCAAAGACTGTAAATGTTGAAATGCAGTCCCTGCCGCATAAAACAATTTTCTAGAAAAAAACCCTCAACAACCATAGTACAACAAGAATTCAATACATAAATGAAAATGGTTTGATGGGGCTTTAGCCCCATCAAAGTAAGTAAAATCTCACCTTATAATTCATCCAAAATTAAACATTTACGTCGATCATATCGACTTAAACATATAGTTGAGAAAAAAATTAGGATTTTAAGCACTAAAAATAATGTATATTGTAACAAATTATTTAGAACGTCAATTTTACCCTAAAATACATATTCACATATCCGCAAGATCTGTATCATTTTTTTAGTTTCAAATTTTGTTGTTGGTATTGAAAATTGATTTTAGAGCCATCATAGAGATTTTTTTTGCCGGAAATAGTTTTCAGAAGAAGAATAGAGATGAAGCTTTATTTTATTTTTATAAATCCTAGGTGTTATAAAAACCTCATCCATGCTATAAAAAATTTTGAGATTCACAAAAACATCATGCCAAAAATACTGAGATTAATTAACTTTGTAGTTGTTTTCATGTCAAAGTTATTGAAAATTCGAGCATAATCTCTGTTCTCCTCAAAAAACTGTAAATCTTCAACTAAAACCTTGATGTCATCCTCTTCAACCTCAAGAAGGGGATTCCACCTCTTCTTCCCCTGTCCTTCGAAATAAAAAATGATAGAAGCAACTGCAGCCAATCAAAATATTAGAAGCTTGGAAACTAAGCACAAATGGCAGCTAAAGTGCCGCCAATAATATACAAGGGATTGTATACAAATAAAACCATTTACTTTTGACAAGAAGGTCACAATTAATTATAACTATACAATGTGAAATCTAATAGGTTGGTTGTGTCATAATGCTCAAGAAAATTTTCGTTTGAACTTTGAGTTTAGTTTATAAATTAAATATAGTCACCTAATTTTGTTGGGTTTATGTGGCCTTTAAAGGCCTTATGAGTGCTTGTAAAATGAAATAATATAGTAGAACATGAACTCAGTGAGAGTGTGGTCCCTTGTGGACCATACTAAGTAAATGATGATTTGCTGATATCGATATGTGCTTAATGATATAGGCCAATCGGTTGGGAAAAACCCATATTACCTGAGCATAAGGAACAAACCGATGAGGGTTTATGGGTTAGCCTTAGATGAGGTCGGAGAACATGCCCGGATGAGTGAGCCGAGGAACTGTGTGACCCTTGTGTGTGATGGTGGCCAACTAAGACAGAGGCCAAAACCTCATCCATGTTTCATCACACGGCATGCATATTGATAGATCGTTCGGGAAAGCCAGATATCCACCTTTGAGTGAAGCGTATGCATGTGCGAGAGATACCCCTATGCACCATAGGAACTATGGTCGCATCAAGTCTAGGTGACCTTGACTCGTTTTTAGGGGAGGACCAGAAATCCACAGACTAAGATTGCTTGGCTCATCAGCCGGACTTTGGTGACCAGCTAATGAGCCCCTGCTTGGACTGTGGGTCATGAGAAACACTGGGTCGGTTTGATAAAGCTAGTATGGTCTGTAGTCTACAGTTGAAGGTGGAGTACCTTGTTATTGCATATTAGATTTCTAAAACCATATGGATCCTTTATCCATCATATTAATTTAATTGTGTTCATTTTATTATTGAAATTATTGTAGTTTTATTATTTGAATTTTATGAATCTCTCAATATTTTATTTGTAATTTTTGGACTTATAAAAATACAGTTATTGCTCTTACAAAGTTATAAAAATTCAAATATATATTTTAAATTATTTTATTTAATTTTAAAAATAATATTTTGTTTTTATAATATTTCATGGGGGCCCATAGTACATATGGGCCTACCATGTGGCATGTGGGTGGGGGCTCACATGTGCCACAAAAGGGTGGCACACCCCACCTTTTTTGGATTCTATTGTTTGCTTTTAAGATAATGTTAGTTTGATTTGTGGCATATAGTCAAATCCTGGAAGTGATATATTGACCATGGCTTTATCTATTTTGTAACAAGTTTATTTTAAAGAGATATGGTCAATTTGAATTGATATGGATCTTATCTTATTTATATTTGGTAGCATTTATCTACTTGATATTATTTGACATATCCTTATGGAATATGTGGCATAGATCGTGCAATTTTATAGAATGCATGATATTTATTTTATTTAAATATATTGATGAAAAAATGGTTTAGAAAATGGGGATAATGGTTCATGCACCTTCCATAATGTTGATGGCCCATCTATGGAATAGATGACTCAGATCTCTCACCCCACAAGTCACCATTGATCAACGGTCGATGTTCAATCTCACAATAAGAGGTAAGCCAAAGAAAACCCTAATCTTATTCAAAGCCTATAAAAAAGATTTGTCTCTACCAAAAAATCGCTACACCTTATCTTTCTATTTCTCTCTTAAGAAAATTTATCTATCTCTCCCACATTGTGAAAGAACCTAGGGGTTTAGATTATAGAGTTCTTCTCTCCTATCTCTCAAATATGGATTTATGGCTACGGGTTTTAGGGTTTAGCAAAAAGAGAATTCATCTCTCTCAAACTAGGTTGCTAAGATAATTCACCTAATCAAAGGGACTCATGTTCCATTGGTATGGCTTGGTCGAAATTTATTTTTTCGGTTCGAGATTGAAGCTATACTGTTGATCTCACGCCATCAGATGGTGGTGACTCGGTGTGGGGTGTAATAAGCTTGGTTGAGGTAATCTCTGGCACTCTTCCTTTTGTTTCTTGCAATCTTATATTTTATTCTCAGGATAGTACATAGTTGTTTCAATGGCATCAAGTTGTTAAGATATTGGTTTCATTATTATGTTGATTTTATTTTGAAATTTATCTTATTATAATAGAGTCCACATGTAAATGATCTTTTGTCAAAAGAAAGGGGTGAAGAGAAAAAAAAAAATGTATTCCCTGATAAAAGATCACATAGGTTTTTCTTTCTTTCATTGGTATCAGTGTTATTGATACTTGATGTCATTAGTTATCTTTCTCTTTATTGAGTTTAGATCAAGTTTGGGAATGAGATATAAGAAAGTTAATGACCTTTATGGTCAAGAAATACACCCACGGTTAAGAATTATTAAAATACTCCAACACTAAAAAGGCACTTTACAGAATAAGTATTCTGGGCTATTCTGGAGTAGTGATATGAATAAGATAATGAAGTATGTTTCTATTATATACCTCAGTGATATTTTGTGTCTTTAAGAGTAGAATCTACCTAAAAATTTTCAATGGAAAATCCTAAGGGAATTGAGGGTTATGGAATCATCAATGAAGGGTATCAGTTCTGACCTTGTAAAATTCAGAAACTATTCATTGAGTTCAAAATCATATGATTTTATTTGTTACTAAAATTTTACTCTTCATTCACAAAATTGAGTCTACTTTCAAGCAAAAAAATATTTCATCAAAAAATTTCTTATGGTTTGAAAGATATGATCAATTTATTGAAGGGTGCACAAGTGTTGTTTTCTGTAACAAAAACTATTTCCATAACTTAGAAGTCATGATTTTATTTCTATACTTAACAGAATGTTTTATGGTCCACACTAAATTTTTAGACTTCCATTCTGATTCTATTTTCTAATAAAACTTATTTAAAGAGAGGAATAAAAATTTTGGATTGAAGATAGATTATCCTGAATTTTTTGTAATTTGGTATGTTATTCAATGAAGACATAAATATCTATATTTATCATGCCGACTTAACAGAGTGATATAAAGCTTGTGAAAATATATGTATTTCTAGTATGTGTCTAATTTCAAACAAAATTAGTTTGAAAAAGAAACTTCATGATAGTAGAGAGAAAAAACAAGTTTATTAGATAATGTTCATCCTGTAATTCTGCAGCATGATTTATTTTGTGACATAAATGTCACTTATTTATTTATCTGAAGGAAAATATTATTTGAGATTCAAACTATGATGCTATGATTTGGTTTTGAGTCTAGTTTTTAACACAAAAAATTTTAAGAAGAAATTCTTTGAGAATTGAGAGAAACAATTTTTTATTGAGAGATGCTCAATCTGATTTTCTGCTGAGAAAATTTCATTGTGACCTAAATATCACTGAAACGAAAACTCACTATATGGTGTGATTTAGGAATGGAACTGATCATTATTTTATATTTTTTAATCTATTTCAATACTCAAAAGGATTCGACGATAAACTTTTTATAAGTTGACAGATATCATATTTTTATTATGGGATAATCATGTTCTATGCTGCAGTAAATTAACAGATGTATCATGTTAAGGCACATCCTTGAATTCCCAATTATATAGACTTTTAAGACTCATTTTAAAAGGCTTTATAGTGTGCCATGAGTATGGTTTATTATAGTACAACTTCATATAGATGTAATGCAGAGTTAGCAAGATAAGAAACTCTATGTGAAGAGTATTCAATCTGAAAATAGCAGAAAGAAGAAGAAATACAAGACCTATAAAAGCATATTGGTTTCTTCAAAATGAATGAATATATAGAGAGACTTGGTGGTAGCATAGAATCGCTAAAGATCAGTACAATAATCAAAATTGTAATATTTGAAATAATGGGATGAAGAAGATATTTTCTTCATAGTGTAAGACAGGAGAATCCAAGTGCCGAAGAGATTGACACTTCATGATATATGAAACCAATGACTAATATATTCTCCATCAGTTGTGTGTACTTTCAAGATCACAAAAGCCTGTCAAACAAATAAAAGTGATGAATCAAGAAAACCTAAGTACCGCACTACATAGTTTTGAGGTATGAAATCTATCCTACATTATATGGTAAAGTCATATCGGGAAAAAGGATTCAATAACTTTATTTAATGTGCTTTGGTTATATTTTGGCTAATTGTTTTATGAATATGTATGAAGTGTATAAACATTAAGTGATAAGTGCTAACAAATTTGAAAGTATTGGTTTTGAATACCTTATACTTTTGTACCTCCTTGTGATTGAGTATGAACTACTTAATGTAGTAGTGATACACATGGAGATGTGATTTGATTAAGGGTTTTGAGCCCTAAGGATGTAACACGAGAGATGGGTGTGGCTCATTCAAATATGTAAGCAGAAAGGGAGTGTTCCGATAGAACTTGGTCTTGATGACCATCCTCTCAATAATGTCTGTAATATTATGTGTTGCATGTGATGATGATCTCTTGATAAATTCTCCATAATTGCCAAAAATGAAGTATTTTGTCAAAGCTTTAGTAGACATTATTTAGTTATGCTTTATTTTGGATAAAATTATGAGATGGTATATATATATATATATATATATATATATATATATATATATATATATATATATATATGTGTGTGTGTGTGTGTGTGTGTGTGTGTGTGTGTGTGTGTGTGTGTGTGTGTACACGAAGTCAATTTTTTTTTATTAAAAAGAAAAACATTGTGTCTTGAAGTTATTTATAAAAGTGGGAGAAAAACTATCATGTATTTTTTTTTTAAATACCTATATGCTTTGACCCCTGTTTCTAGTTATTTAGAATCTTCGATTACCTAAGACTTTGAACCATATGGAATGTTGTAGGAATGACATCATGCTGGGCTTCCTTAACACATGTTGTGTTGATTATATAACTTGGTTTGTATGAATTTACTACCAAGATGTTTTGTGTGATTGAACCTTTGTGGTTCATGAAAGTTTTTGCAACGGGTATTGAATTACATATTGCAAGAGACTTGATATGCTACCTTATGATATATCTGCATAGAATGTTGAGAATGTATATGTTATATATGCAATAATTGAGTAGAAGCTGCTACAGTCCCACATTTTTTTTAGCTGCTTGGATATTCAGATATGCAGGTACAAGCTATCTCACAAATCCAGATGATGCGAAGTCTATATCTGGGTATGTGTTCATGCTCGGAGGAGGTGCAGTTTCTTGGAAATAAAAAAAACATGATGTGACGAAATTGTCTACCATGAAGACAGAGTGCGTAGCGCGTTATTTGGTGATCGTGGAGGTCGTATGGATTAAAAAATTTCTTAATCGACTTGACTTTCACCTCGTGCAATGTGAGGTAGTAAGAATTTTCTGCGACCGTACTGTGACGATATGCAGCTCATAGGAGCCACAATTCCATAAGAACTCCAAACATATAAAACCATGTTTTATCAGGATGAGGTGAGATTGAGAAAGATCAAGATCCAGATAAACTAAATATTCCAGTGGGAGCACCTGCCAATATTTGACATGCTAAATGGAACAACAGACTATAAGTTGTTCACCCATGGAACCAAAATGTTTGGTGCTGGTTGTATGGCTACAAAAGGGAGCAGCTTATTTGGAAAACTCTTTTGAGCCCATGAACATACGACCCCATGCAATGAGGGTAAATGATGGTCTTTTGCGACAACAGATCCATAATTCCCGATGCGATGTGAAAGATGAGCTATGACCATTTTTTGAATGAGATCCGAGCAGCAAAAAGAAAAATGTATTGCCTCTATAAATCTTTTTATGAAAAGATTGATGACGAAAGCCATGATTAATGTATTGAGATAATAAGTAAAAAGATTTGAGAAAGATTATAATTGGGAGAGAGAGATGAGAATGAGAAAAAGTGAGAAAGAGAAAATGTAAAGCCTTTAAGGGCCAAGTGGGAGATGGTGGATTTATATAGCTTTTAAAGGCCTTATAAGTGCTTGTAAAATAAAATGATATAGTGGAACATGAACTCAGTGGGGGTGTGGTCCCTTGTGAACCATACTAAGCAAACGATGGTTTGCTAATACCGATCTATGCTTAACGATCTAAGCCAGTCGGTTAGAAAAAACCCATGTTACTTGGGCATGAAGAACAAACCGATGAGGGTTTATGGGTTAGCCCTTGATAAGGTCTGAGAATATGCCTGGATGAGTAAGTCAAGTAACTGTTTGACCCTTGTGTGTGATGGTGGCCTACTAAGACGGGGGCCAAAACCTCATTCATGTTCTATCACACGACATGCATATTGATAGATCGTTCGAGAAAGCCAGATATCCACCTTTGGGTTAAGCGTATGCATGTGCGAGAGATACTCCTATGCACCATCGGAGCTATGGTAGCATCAAGTCTAGGTGACATTGACTCGTCTGTAAGGGAGGACTTGAAATCTACAGACTAAGATTGCGATCCTTTGGCTCATTGGCCGGACTTTGGTGACCCGCTAATGAGCCCCTATTTAGACTGTGGGTCATGGGAAACACTAGGTCGGTTCGATAAAGCTAGTATGGTTTGTAGTCCACAGTTGAAGGTGGAGTACCCCGTTATTACAGATTGGATTCCTAAAACCATATGGATCATTTTCTCATCATATTAATTTAATTGTGTTCATTTTATTATTGAAATGATTTTAGTTCTATTATTTGAATTTTATGAATCTCTCAATATTTTATTTGTGATATTTTGACTTATAAGAATAAAGTTATTGTTCTTACAAAGTTATAAAAATTCAAATATATATAAATTATTATATTC
Source organism: Amborella trichopoda (assembly GCF_000471905.2). The sequence continues at coordinate 720,713 of NW_006499897.1, read as the reverse complement.
AATTTTAAAAATAATGTTTTGTTTTTATAATATTTCATGGGGGCCCATAGTGCGCATGGGCCCACCATGTGCCATGTGGGTAGGGGCCCACATGTGCCACAAAAAGGTGGCACACCCCACCCTCTTTGGATTCTCTTGTTTGCTTTTAAGATAATATTAGTTTGATTTGTAGCATGTGGTCAAATCTTGGAAGGGATATATTGACCATGGCTTTATCTATTTTGTAGCAAGTTTGTTTTAAAGAGATATGGTCAATTTGAATTGATATGGATCTTATCTTATTTATATTTGGTAGTATTTATCTACTTGATGTTATTTGACATATCTTTGTGGAATATGTGACATAGATCGTACAATTTTATAGAATGCATGATACTTATTTTTTTAAAATATATTGATGAAAAAATGGTTTAGGAAATGAGAAAAGTGGTTCATGGACCTTCCATAATGTTGATGATCCATCTATGGAATGGATGACTCAGATCTCTCACCCCACAAGTCACCCTTAATCGACGGTCTATATTCAATCAAAAGAAGAGGCAAGCCAAATAAAACCCTAATCTTATTCAAAGCCTATAAAAAAAGCTTGTCTCTACCAAAAAATCTGTACACCCTATCTTTTTATCTCTCTCCTAAGAAAGTTTATCTCTCTCCCACATTGTGAAAGAACCTAAGGCTTCAGGTTAAGGAGTTCTTCTCTCATATCTCTTAAATATGGATTTATGGCTAAGGGTTTTAGGGTTTAGCAAAAAGAGAATTCATCTCGCTCAAATTAGGTTTCTAAAAGAATTCACCTAAGGTTTGAGTTTGTGATAAAAAAGGTTCATGTTCCATTGGTGTGGCTTGACGAAAAATTACTTTCTCGGTTTGAGATTGAAACTAGACTGTTGATCCCCCACCATCGGATTGTGGTGACTCGGTGTTGGGTGTAATAAGCCCGGTTGAGGTAATCTCTGACACTCTTCCTTTTGTTTCTTGCAATCTGATCTTTTATTCTCAAGCATTAGTGCATAGTTGTTTTAATGGTATCAAGTTGTTAAGATCTTGGTTTTATTGTTATGTTGATTTTATTTTGAAATTTATCTTATTATAATAGAGTCCACATGTAAGTGATCTTTTGCCAAAAGAAAAAGGTGAAGAAAAAAAAAAAAATGTATTCCCCTGTAAAAGATCACATAGGTCTTTATTTCTTTCAAATTTCACATCTAGTAGTCAAGATTAATTGTAACCACATTATACCAAAATAAATGATCTCATTATATACATAAAAAGGAGGGAGAAACTAAGAGCATGAAAGAGAAATGTGAAATGGGTCGAGTTCTCTACTTAAAGGGCTTAGAGAGAAAGATCACAGACAATAGGGTGTAGTATGTACAAAACTAAGGCCCTAAATGATCAAAGTATGGCAAACCTTCAAATAGTGTTGAAAATTGTGGTTTCGGTATCCGACATCTTTATGATGGCCTATAAATTTATTTTTATCTCTAATTATAAAATTTAAATTAAAAAATATTGTAAATCAAGCACATCTGATGCACTATTTTCGAGATTAAAAATCTATTTCTTCTCATGTTCATATATCTTGAGGTCGAGATGATCAAATTGAGGGTTTTTAGCATCGAAACAACTTCTTACTATAAATTTTGAGGTATGCCTTAATTTGATTGTTTAGGGTCTCACCCTAATATGAACATTTTCCCAAACTATAAGACCATCTTTTTCCTTATTATGGGGAGAAGTATAGCCCCTCTCTAAAATTGTTATCTCAAATAACACCCATGTCCATGGAATGTTAGTGTATCCTCCCTAAGTTAAAAGATAAGATATGTGACCATTTGTATTTTTTTCATTGTTCAAATTATAATATTCATCTTTTGTAGTTTATTTGACGACTGCTTTACTTGAACCCAAAAAAAATCTCTTTCTCTTTCTCTTTCTCTCCCTCATGCTTAAACATCTTCATCTCTCTCGGAACTTCCCTTGAACCCTTGTATGTCTCTCATCTCCTCATAATCCTCTCAGGCAGGTTAAAAGAGGCATCTCAAATATTATTTATATGATGGGTGCAGTTTGCCGACAGATGCATCCGTAGGTGTAGAGGTAAGGTGCACCTTCAAATTTTATCATGGTATATAATTTTGATGTAAAATATTCTTAGGATTATCTCAAAATCTATTTTTATATCTAATTATAGAATTTTAAATTTAAAAAATGGTTAAAATCAAGTATATCTATGAACATATGAAAATCTTGAAAATAGATGGTGTAGATAACATGTTGTAAAATGCGTTATTTCTGAGACTTAAAATCTTTTTATTTGTCACAGTCATACATCTCGATGTTGAGATGATCAATCAAAGGTTTTCAACATTAAAGCTACCTTTTTCGATGATTTTTTAGGGGCATCCGTAGTACTACATTATAAGGTCGCATCCTTATATAAACTTTTTCCTTATATGATATGGTCATTAAAAAAGAAAACAGGAAATCGTTGTGAATTGGACAATGAAAACGGTAACAAGGGGATTAAATGTCATCTTTTTTAATTTGGAGGGGTCTATAAGTTTTATATGAATTCTAGGGAGGTTCTTTAGGGTTATAATCATAACGAGGGGTACATGTCTTTCACTAATACCATTTATATTTAGTACAAGACGGTCAACATCCCTTTTCCCATTAAATTTCAAGTGTTATAATGGGGGTCAATCACAAAGTTAAAATAAATTAAAAAACTTTTGCCTTTGAAAGCAATCAAAGAAACCCTTGCCGATACTCAATTTTACATCTAACGGCTAAAAAAATGTTCTGACCTTGGACCCAAAGTAAATGATACCATTGTAGACTTTATTTTATATAAGCCAAAATTGTTTTGAAAAGGAATGGTGGAGATTTGAATGCTTTTAAGATTTGAATGTTTTGAAAAGGAATGGTGGAGATTTGAATGCTTTTGAAAAGGAATGGTGGAGATTTGAATTCTTTTACATTACTATTTTCTCTTTTGGGAAATAGTTTATATTCAAAAAGAAAAAATTTATTGTAAATACTCGAATTTTCTATAGAGAAAAAGTTTTATAGGATGTCAACCTTACACTGTAGAAGTAAGGTGCACTTCAAAAATCGACCCAAAAAAGTTGTTTTAATGTTGAAAAACTCTACAATTAATCATATGGACCTCAAAATGTATATATATGAAAATAAAACAAAAAAATTGAAGTTTTAAAAATAATGCACCTCGTTATACATTAATAGGTGTGAAAATAAAAGATATAAAGTTCTAAAAGTAATGCATCTTGCTATATATAGTTTTTAGACTATTAATTTTTAATTTTCTAAAATGTTCATGGATATGCTCGATCTCCACCATTTTTGGAGTTTTAAATTTCATAACGATAAGTGAAAATATTTTTTTAGGCCATTGTAAGGGTTTATGGCACCGGAACTGCATCTTTTAGCAAGATTTAGTGGCGTCTTAAGAAAACTATATAAAAAGACCATTTACTTTTAGTACACGGAGTTCACAAATACTTTTGTCCATAGGATTTTAAATCAAATGGTTCTAAGCATATAGTTATCTAGACTCAAAGTTCAAAACAAAATTTCTCGAACTTCATGACACACCTCAAGCTATCCAATTTGACATCTAATAGCTAAGAGTAATTGTGACCTCCTTGTAACAATGGTAAATAGCCGCATAGTATACAATAACCATTATTCAAGGATGACACCTTTAAAAAACCACACTCTTTTATATAAAGGAAAAGGTTACATAAGGTGTCAACCTCATACTATAGAAGTAAGGGGCACCTAACAAATCGACTTGAAAAAGTTTGTTTCGACTCTGAAAACCTCTCTAATTGATCATGTCAACCTTGAGATGCACAAGAATGAAAACAATAGATTTCAAGTCCAAAAAATAATGCATATTGTACACTTTATCTAGACCATCCGTTTTCAAAACTTTGAAGTGTTTGCATCTACTTACTACATTGTTCTTAGAGCTTCAAATTTCATAATTAGACGTTAAAAGCAGTTGTAGGGATTTTAGGCACCAAAACTGCATCTTTCAACAACGTTTAAAGGTATACTTTAGTTCGACTATTTAAGGTTGACGCATCATATAAACCACATGCACAATACAAAAGAGATTTAGTGTATATTGTATCAGTTCTTTTATGACCAGTTTGGTAGACCAGTAATTGCTTTTATTTATGGTTTTGTAACCCACTGGTAGATGGAACTATTTCCATAATAAGTTTATCGCCATCCATTTTGTTACCCTTGTTGTTTGTGGAACTCACAAATAAGATCTACTCATCATTTTCAACAGTATTTGACTTAGGACCTTCAAGATCCAATGTTAGGTCCACATCTCATAGATAAATTCGACTTTGGATCTTAAAAATTCAAAGGGGGGCAATTTTGAAAAATTCTCAGAAAAAAATCAAGGAGGAAAAGGATTTGAGGGACAGAACAGATATTTCAAGATCTATAATCATATAATGGCCTTGTCAAATTTAAAGTGGAGGCAAGTCAAAAAGGGGAAATTTATCAAATATTCCTTATTTTTTAACTATTTAGCATTTTACACATTTTCTATTATTTCAACTCAAATTCATGTGTATTATGATGAGCATTTTGAAATTAAATGAAATCATATGGGTAAAATGTTAGGCACCACACCCATAATACAAAGAGATTTAATGTAAATTGCATCAGTTATGTTAGGACCAGTTTGGTTGGCCAATAACTGCTTTTTGCCATGATTTTGTAACCCACAGATAGATGAACTATTTTTATAACAAGTTACGCTATCCATTTTGTCATCCTTGTTGTTTGAGGAATGCACAAATAAGATCTACCCATCATTTTCAACAATATTTGACTTCGGATCTTCAAGATCCAATGTTATGTCCACATCTCAAAAATAAATACGACTTCAGTTCAAGATCTGAGATCAAATGTGACTTTGAATCTGGAAAATCCAAAAGGGGGGGAGGGGGGCAATTTTGAGAAAATCTCAGAAGAAAAATCAACGTGGAAAAGGATTTGAGGGATATACTACAAATCGTCAAGATCCAAAGTAATTTATGACCTTGTCAAATTTAAAGTGGAGGCAAATCGGAAAGAAAAAAGGAAAAATTTATGAAAATATACCTTATTTTTTAACTATTTAAAATGTTTCACTTTTTTTATTATTCCAACTCAAATTCATGGGCATTTTGAAATTAAATCAAAGCATATGGGTTATATAGTTAATACATTAACCATATTTTGACAATTATTCCATAAAAAATGATAAAAAAAAATGGGGAGTATCCATGTAAACTATAAAAACTTGAGGGGGAGGGCGGGCAGGGGCCGTTTAGTAGGAAAAAAATTATATAGGGTATCAACCTTATACTGTAAAGGTAAGGTGCACCTTAAAAACCCATCAAAGAATGTTATTTTGTCACTAGAAAATTCTCAAATTGATCATCTTGATCTTGATATGTATGGATATGGCAAAAAAAATAAATTTTAAGTCTTAAAAATAGTACATCTTATAACACATTATCTGGACCATCCATTTTTTAGATTTTCAACTGTTCATAGATCTACTAGATCTGTACCATTTTTTGAACTTTCAATTTCATTTTAGAGGCAAAAAATAGACCCTTAGACCATGATAAGAGTTTCAGCACTGAAAATACATCTGTTAACAAGATTTTGAAATGCACCTTACTGTGATTGTTTAAGGTCGACACCTATACAAACATCACCCTTTTTAGAATCAGTAAATGTAAAGGATATTTGTGTAAGCCTCTTTAAAATATTCTTTACATTTAAAGAATGAAAAGGATTTTTTATGTTAATTGACCTAAAAATTATTATAATACAAGCTTTTTTAAGGTTTCTCTTTGTAATTTGTATGTATGTTGTATATGCTTGTGATGTACAAGACCTCTTTTAGATGGATCCTTATTGATATTTAGGCATCATTTCCTAGGTAAAATTGAGGGTGGCAATGGGCCACTGGGAGGTTGCGGCCCGGCCCTGAAGAACTAGGGCTTTGGCCACAAATTATGGCCTGAGGGGAGGGTTACCATGGCCTAAGCACTAGGCTAAGCCTAGGGTAGGGCCAAGACTGGACCAGCCCAGTTCGTCTCGGACCGATCCTTATTTTCCTTTGATTTATTAGAACCTTATTATAGGGTAGGGCCAAGATTGGGACAACACCGTTCGTCACTAATTGGTCCTTATTTTCCTTTGATTTATTAGAACCATATTATCCTTGCCTTGAACCGATGTGTCCCTGGCAGGGCCAAGATCGGGCTTGGACCAAGGCCACCTTCTTGGTTTGAGCGAGGCCAGGATTGGGCCAACCCTCGGGGAATAGGGCCAGTACTGGCCGTGTTGCTAGCCTTAAGTAAAATAAGAGTATATTAGTCTGTAGCTTGTGGGGGTACAAATTGTTGGGTTTATGTGATCTTTAAAAGCCTTAAGAGAGATGTATAAATATATGAATAAATATATCATAAATTTAGTGGAAGTGTGGTCCTCTTGTGGACCATACTAGGCAAGTGCAATTTGTCGATACTCGGACTTGGCTCGATGTGCTAGGGCAGTCGAGTTCGAAAAACCCAAAGGTACCTGAGCATAAATATATAACTGATGAGGGTTTAGTGGGTTAACCCTTAATAATGTCGAAGTATGCCCGGATGAGAGCCGAGGGATTGAGTGAAACCTTGTGTGTGATAAATAGTTTATAGAGACAGGACTAAAACCTCATCGTTGTATCATCATACGTCATGTACATAGATAGCCATACTGAGATAATAATCCATCATTGAGAGTGAAGCATGTATATGTGTGAAAAATTATCCTTATGCACCATAGAGTCATGGTTGCATAATGGTCTAGCGGATCATGGTTTGTTTATAGGGGAGAACCTGAAATCTACAAACTGGGATTAAGTCGCCTAGCCCATTGATTGACTTTGGCGATCCAATCATGTGCCCCTACAGTGGACTATGGGTCATGGGAATTGCTGGGTCAATTTATAAAAGCTAGTGTGGATTGTAGTCCACAGTTGAAGGTGGAGTGCTCATGTGCATTGATTAAATCTTATACCTATTCGGATCTGATTCCTATAAAAAATAATTTAATTTAATCAATTTTATGATATTTGATTTTTAGAATATTTATTTGAATTTTATAAATCTTCGGATATTTTAATTTTGACATTTGAATTTATAAATCTTCAGATATTTTAATTTTGTCATTTGGATTTATAAATCAAGAGAAATTTATTTCCAAAGTTTTAAATAAACTAAGAGGTTTGAAAAATCTAAAATCAAATTTTATTGTTTATAAAAATATGTGGGACCTACCATTACACATGGGACCCATTTAAAATACTTTATGGGATTAGGTGGGGCTCATGAGAGGCCACAATGGGTGGCACGCCCCACCCATGAGGAGGTGTTCTCTTACTAAATATGGTGAGGGGATCTCCGTGCTAGTTGGCTGTCCTATTATGGTGTGAAGCCTACTTATATTAAGGAATGAAATAAATGGTTTTAGAATATCTTGTTAATCAAGAAGGCTTGATTAAAAAAATAAGGAATGAACATTTATTAACAGAGAAAGTAAAGAGATATTTTCCTTATTTAATTTTATTTTATGGGAATAGGTTTAGGAATGGGAGGATAAGGTTCTAGCACTTTCATTAGCATCTTGATGGTGGATTTAAAGAATGAATATCTCACATCTCTCACCCCCACAAGTATCTTTAGATCAACGGTCAATATTTGCTCATACAATTTATGGCAAATCCTAATGCATAAAAAATCTATAAAAATGATTACCTCTCCCATAATCTCTACACCTTTTTATTTCTCTTCACTCTATAAAATTAGCCTCTCTCTCTCTCAAAAGTTCTCTAAGGGGCACACCCCTCTCTAGGTTAGCTCTTTGTTTTTCAAGACAACCTAAGGGGCACGCCCCACCTACCTCCATCTCTCTCTCTCCAAGCCCTTAGCTAATAGCTTTCTCTCTCATATATTGGTTTCTATCTCTCATAAGTTTCAAGCCAAGGGGTTTGGATAAGTCTAAAGCATTGAGGCTTTAAGTGGGTGGTTCTAGATCGAGATCTATGTACATTGATTGGGTTATGCCATAAGAAGAAGAAATCTATAGACCAATCAAATATCCCGAACACTATCGGAAAGAGGAGACTTGGTGTAGGGTGTACTAAGCTCGGTTGAGGTATCTCCGGCGATTTTACTTCTTTAAAATTCTATTGATGTTATGTTCTTCTTTTTCCATAAAGCAAAGAGTCTAGGTTTTGATTACTGTATAAAAGCTTTTGTTTTAGACGGTAGCAAGTGAGATCTTATTTTTATTTATTTATTTATTTCAAGTGAAATTTAATTATAATTGGACATTGTGAGTGATCTTGCCGGTAAAAGAATTTTTTTTTTTTTAAATATGTACATCATGCATTATTGCATCGTCTACCCCACCTAGGTCTGAGTTGGGATCGACATGGTGATGTGTGGGCGAATCTAACTTGCAGCTAAGTTTGCCCCACCTAGGTTTGAGTAGGGATCTCAACCCGAAATAGCCCTAACATTTTTTTTTTCCTAATCTATTAAGGGAAAGTTTTCTATGTTCCCCCTACAATATAGAAGTTCTATCCTCCCCGTACCATCCAGCCATCCTTTTTTTTATCAAGAGAGTCACTCACCATTTGATCTTAGATCCAACATCTCAAAGTATTTTATTTTTAGCTTTTTTAATACAAATTTTTTGAAGATGAAATTTGGTACGTGCCATCTTTTCATTGGGGCGCACCTATAAAAAATATTAACGGTAATTTTTTGATAAAAATAATGACCAAAATACCCCTTAAAACTTTTAGGGGTATTTCGGTTATTTTATTTTATTAAAAATAATTTTTTTATATTTGTTGTTAGTGCGAGTTAATAGAGGAATGGACTTCAATTTGGTGTCAAAATAGTTTATAAAAAAAAATTAAAAATAAAACAGTGTAGAGACCTAACATTGTGATTGGGGCAATCTTAGCCCTCCATTAAAAAATGGACGGTTGGATAAAGGGAGGATAGATTTTCTATGTTGTAGGGAAAGATAGAAAGCTTTAACACTGAGGTTTCATTTACTATTTTATCAAAGAAATAAACATGCATTTACTATTTTATCAAAGAAATGAGCATGCTTTCCTCTACGGGCAATTCTAAACAAATGTTGTGCTACGTAGTCACTCACTTCGCTGTGGTCCCACCTTTTTTTGGAAAAAGGAAAAAATAATTCAGTTTTACTATTTTTAGCGACATTTTGGGAATTATGCTATAAAAATACAGGCCTTCATGTGAATAGTGGTGAACGCACGCGATAAATGGGAATATGAGAAACCAGAGTTTTTTAAAACCTAATTCAATCAGTTTGACTCGTGGTTAGACCGATTTTGACTAGACCAAATCCGTCACCAATCCAACCTTAATAATATTGCAAGGAACATAAATTGTAAAATTTTGTTTACATGTAACTCCCAAATAAATAATGGGTCCCAACGGTGAATATTTAGATATGGCCAATCTGAATTATTTGGTTCAGCCGCCCATGAGCCCCACATTTTTTAATCCGAATTTATAGGCAGCTGGAGATGTAATTCAAGCATCGGATAACATTTTCAATGATCATCTCAACTTGAATATTATAATTGTAAAAAAAATTTAGGATTTCAAATTCTATATTTTATCAAATCATCTTAGACTGTTCATTTCACCGTACAATAAGTGTTCAAAGATCTACAAGATTTGTACGATGTTTTGAGTTTCAAATTTTGTTGTAGGTGTTGGAAAATTATTTTACAGCTACCATAGAAATCTTTTAGCCTAAAGTGCTTTCCATATGAGGATTTGATGTGAAGCTTTATTTGGTTTTCATTGCCCCTAGACCTTAGTTTTGATATAGTTTCTCTCTCTAAAACCTAAAATAAAATATGCTTTCTCTATCTAAAAATTTTGAGGTAAGTTCTCTACATAAAATATAACATAGTTTATCTCTATCTAAAATTTTAAAATAATCTCTTTCTTTAACTTAAAATTTGATATAGTTTCTCCCTCTAAAATTTTAGAGAAAGCCTCTCTCCTTCTAAAAAATTTCAAATACTTTTTCTCTCTAAAACTTAAAATTTGATATAGTTTCTCTCTCTAAAAATTATGATTTAGTTTCTCTTTCTAAACATTTTGAGATAGTTTCTATCTCTAAATTTTTAAGTATTTAATGCTTTATACCAACTCATTGATTTTGTGAGGTGGTTTAATCATATTACTTCTCTACTTTTAAGTGAATTTTGATATGTCCTTTTTATAGGATTTTATTAGGCCAATGTTTGAAAATCAGCCTTATTCGTTGATCGGATAAGGGTCCTGAGTCGAACCAGCCAATTGCCAAGTCGGCTCGTCCGCCTCGGCCAAACATTAAAGAAAAAAATAAAAAACAGAGCAAAAAATAAAACAATACATAAGATATAATATTAAAAATCAAGTAATTATTTTCTTCTAATAGGTGGCAAAATCAAAATCACTAAAAAAAAAGTATAAATAAATAAACACTCTAAGAAGAACATGACAGAAAAAAAAATGGCAAAAAGAAAACCAAAAACGACCTTAGATATTTTGTTTTGATTCAAAAAACTTTGCCAGGCCTTTTTATAGATCAATTTGATAGAAACATTTTTAGAATAAATTTCAATGAACTTGATAGAAACAATGAGAGAAAGGTGAAAGATTTTCAATTTTCATATTAAAAAGTTCTAAAATTTGAACTTCGATTTCTTATATTTTGCTTTATGACCCAACAGTTGTAAGGGCTTGTTAGAATTTAGAAGGCTCTAATACAAACTTTGAAACAAATTCCATAGCATTTCATCGACAAGCACTAGAGAAAAATGTAAGAATGACGGATCAAGGTTTTAGCTATCTTTTGAAAAATTTTGTTGAAATCGAAGAAAAACAAGAAAAAAGAAAAAAAGAAGAAAAAAAAAAGCTACTTTTGGATATTAAATGGGGCGAAATGAGATTAGTTATCGTTTGAACCAATGTTTTAATCCACTGATCAAGATCGAGTGTTGCCAATCCATAATGGGAATCGGCTGGGGCCAAACCGGTTTCTTTCAAAGATTTTCGAAATCGCTAATTCTAACTTATTTAGATTTAACTTATTTAGATCGGCGATTCGACATGGACTTTGGGATGGTGGACCAATCCTAGTTTTGAAACATTGATTGAAATTGATCAGGTTGAAAACAGTGATAGATGGAAAAAACATATAAAAAAAAGGCTATACAGCCTTTCTTTGATTTTTCAATTGACAAAAACAGGTTATCAAGGTAACTCGCTAAAGTCATGGCCAGAATCAACGCAGGGCCCTCCAAGCCCGAGCCGACTCATGCGATTTCAAGCCACTTCCGCCAATTTTCGTTGTTTTCAACTGAATTTTGGTCTTGAAATCCATAATTGAGGTTTCTGAAATTTCATACCTAGGTTGAAAACTTAAAACGATGTGCCTTAAAAGGGATGCCATCCCTTGTACCATTAAATAGTGTCGAAATATATTATTTCAGTATCATAAATCTTTATGATGGCATTACCATTTATTTTCATTTTGAATTATAAAATTTAAAATTTAAAACTAGTGTAGTTGAGCAGATCTATGAACACTTAAAAATCTTGAAAAATTAATGATCTAGATAACATTTTACAATATACACTTGAATTTTATTTTTTCTAGTGTCCATACATATAAAGGTTTGAAATGATCGAATATAGGGCTTTCTACATCAAAACAACCTCGTCTACTGTATTTTTGAGATGCACCATAATCTAATTAGGGCCTCATCCTTATGTAAACTTTTTCCATCCTAAAATTCATAGTTCCTGGACCACGTCTTAGAAAGACTTCGAAGAAAAATAGACAAAGAGGGGAGGCAAACACTATGAAAAATCAGCCTTGGTTATGTTACAATAATAGGGATATGTATACTAGGATATATGTTCGGGTAGTGATTTCATGCAATCTTTTACACTGTAATATGTTGCAACGATATGTTGGCATAATTTAAGCCATTAGATCAACTACAATCCAATGGCTGAGATTGAAGTCAACTTTGTGTGCTTTTTAGAATTTAGACGTAACATTTTTAATTTTGAATTCAAAATCTCTCCCTCTTCTTGTTTAACCGCATATGCTCCTTCTCCCACCCTCTTCTCTCCTTTCCTCTCTTTCTCTTCACCTTATCATCTTTAATCTAGACCATGGATATTCATCAAGGAGACAATGATTTGCATGAAAATTCAATGTGAACCTTTTACTTTGTTTTTTTGGGTTTTTTACTTTCCTTTAGATTCCTGGTTCAGCCCTCTCTCTCCCCATATATCTCTCTCTCACAGTTTCTTCTTTGATCCCATTGTTTGAAATCATTTTTTATTAGCTCCCTAAGTTGTTCTCTCATCCTTCCCTATAGCTAATCTTGCTCTTCCCTCTCTCTCTACTCCCTTTCTCAAGATCTCTTTCTCTCTACCGAGGCCTTTCTAGGATTAGCTCTATTAATAGGTCTTTTTATGCTATGTGAATGAGACTTTTTGGTGCTCTATGTATGGCCCTTCTTCATATCGTTAGATGAGGTTTTTCTTCTTTGAAGAGTCTTGGAAGGCATGTTGCTCAAACCACCTCTCCATCTCAATCTTCATCCTATAGAACGCTTTGTAGATCGGGATAGCCGTAAAAATTGGAAGGAAATCAATTCCCAAGTCAAGTTAGGTACTAAACTTTTTGGGTTCTTGAATCAAATTTCTTGGGGGATTGTGAAGCTTAGGTGGTTCAATGATGCCTGAACATGATTTTGGATCTTTTTTTTCTTTTTCTTTCTTTTTCAAACTTTTCTTTTATTGAATGAATAAAATTGGAGTTCACTTTTACTATTTTTTGGTTTTACAACTGTAAAGATTTTTGTTTGTAGCAATAATTTGTACTAAAAATTCAAAGCCAGGAAACTCAATCTGTGAAAAATTCTCCGATTTCAGCAAATAAGTGAGCTCAAATTTGGTATTACAGTTAATTTGTTGATTTTAGTAAATCACACTATTTTTTTTTTTTCAATGGCCATCCTTTTCAGGGGCAAATTTTTTTAAAACATTCAGTAGAGCCTTCACTGCGTAAAAACCACAAAAACAAACTTCGATTTGGGATTTTTTGTTTTGAGCTATATTTCTTTAGGTATGTAAATTGCTTGTACATTATGTGAGCATATATCTATTTGTAGTTCAGTTATCGGTTTAGCTTATACCAAAATTAGAATTCCTTCAGAATTTTATGTAGACCGTATTGAAAATTCAATATAAATGGTTTTTCATCGTATAGTATATTGATTTGTATGTAAATGCGACAGTAAAGTGATAATATCGGTTTTCCCTAAGTCACACTTTAGCATTGTTCATTAGCAACCCGGCGCTTCACAAAACATAGACGTACAATGTTGTGTCCTTAGAACTTATTTGTTTTTTCCCTTCTTAGGTTTTTGGAGTTTTAAATTGTTAAGTAAAGATTAAGACATCATTAGAAAATCTCTGATTCATAGAAGAATAATAGAAAACGTTTCATGTGCAAAGGTAACAGTAATGATAGGAGGAACTGCCCAATTTTGAGGGCTAGACTTAATACCAAAGAATGCAAATCAAAAACTTCTTAAACTGGCCCCTTTCGTAAATCCATCATTTTCAATTGTTAATGAATTTGTAATTGTTCTCTCTGTGTTTTATTTGCAACAGAATCAAGTGGCACACATGCTCCCCACGTTTGCAGAGTATTGGAGAAGTTGCATTGTTAATTATCAATAACTAAGTTTTACTGCATTATTAACTATATTCTTGTAAACTGATTTTGTAATCTCAAGTGTAAAATCCCATTGCATGTTGCAAGAAATTGGAACATACAATATAGGTTGACAAATGGCTTTAGCAAGAAAATAATTATGTGTTGTTGCTACAATTGCTTCTTAGCTTCACAAACCAGAAAAGTTGAAACTGCTCTTGTTCTTATGAAATTCTTCTTATCAAGAAGAACTGTGGGATTTTGGTGGAATTTAATCAATCTTTTTGTTCTTTGGTCCACATTTTTCTTTTTCTTTTTTTCTTTTTTACTTTGTTGGTTGTACGATGTTTTTTCATCAACATAATTTTTTGTAAAGAGTGCTGCGTCAAGCACCATTTTTTGTATATGCGACCCTTTTCCAAGGGGTAACATTTTTTTATAGGTGCTGCCTTCTCATTTACTGGATCATTAGCTATCTACTACTTTGGATCATTAGCTATCTATTAGTTTTTCTCTTGTAAATGTTGTTATTCTAGCAGCAGTAGCTCAAGCATCATTTGATATCATTTTGAGTCAAATCTTGATGCTAAATTTGTATGATATACTCAACACATCTTAAGAAAGATTCACACAACTCTCATGATGGTCAAATGTAATATTCTTTGAGGCTTGGGAAGTGATTCCAATGGCTGTGGAGAAGAATTCTTTGAAGCAATTTGGTCATATATAAAATGATGAGAATAAAATAATTCACAATCATAATTTAGGGTAAAAAATGGCCAAAATAATGCATTATTGTGTTGCATTATGCTGCTTCTTACAAATATTTCGATGATGCCTAAGGAAAATATGAAATAAAAAAAAAAACTTTTGATTCACTCCTCTCAAATCATTGTTGCTACACCACTAAATTTCAGTAGGTTCTTGTAGTCCTCTCATCAGTAGAGGTGCTTATATGCCTATCTACAATTTCTTTTTCTTCCTCTAAGAGAAGCATAAGGGACATTCGACATCAATATAAACCCTTATGGAAACTTCTTGATATGAAAATTTAACCAGCTCATGATCCCAAATGCAACTACAACATCAATGCCATGAAGATGAAGCCAAGTTCATATGAAGTTATTGCTGCAATTAAGTTTGTTGTTATGCCACACAGATTGTTTAGCAAAGTTTCAGCTTTTTCCTTTCGTTTTGAGGTTTTTGTTTTAGAGCTTGAGCTCTAAGAAGCATAACTGCAAAATAAATTATTTTTTTATTACGAGTTTCTCTTGATGCCTGACATGGTGAGAGTCTTCGGTTTCACGTGTTGATAGATATAATTTTACTCAATAGGATCCTATTTGATCTATATTCAACATGGCACTTTTCTCATAGCGTATAAGCTCTAAGATAATCTTTTCTCCTCTTTTTCATCGTATACATATAGTTTGAGACATGGTTGCCCCATTGAAATGTACATGTATAGGGAAAAATAAGAGAATGTTAGAGGCAAACCGTTTCGAAGAATTTGTGCGATGAAAATGGTCCGACTATTTTGATTCATGCTCAATTCATTGTGTTATTCTTCCTGAAAAAGTTTCAATCAGTCTCTGATTTTTGGTTCAATGCTTTAGTATGATGTGAATAGCTCCACAATAGATATAGGCCTTCAAAATTGTTCTTTGATGAATCCTTTTCTTGTTCTTCTATTGTATTATTGATGGTGTAATACATTCAAAAGTTCATAGGCTCTTGTTATGTGAGGAAATTGCATGGATATGCCTTGAAATGCTATTATATTTGCATTTGTGTAATGAATGAGGAAAGTTGCATGCCTTTGGAGATTTTTTAACACAGAGAGATACACCGAAAAACATTCATTAGGAAGAGAGAATCATATGCATAGATCATTAAGTGACCATAAATTTTTCCTTACATCTAAAACACACAAGCGTTATTCACAAAGCCATTCCTCATTCTACCATAAGTCCAACAGCAACAAGTATCCACACTAGCATAACCAGCTCAAATAAGGGAAAACTAGTAGGAGGATTAGAGAAATCAAACTTTCAATAGCATATGTATATCAAATACAAGCCATAAGATGGTTCCAAATCTGCAAAAAAAAATCTCACCACACTCCAAGGCTCACCCTTAAATATATACACAAGAAAAAATAAGTTAAATACACATTGGTTTAGTCTTCATCCATGGTTGCAGCGTCAAATATTTGTAGTGCAATTGGTTCATCCCAAAGATTGGTCTCTTTGACTACCCTGAATATATGCATAATGAATTCCTTCTTGCATTTAACAAACTTGAATACAAAGGCTTCTTGTATTTAACAAGCTTGAATACAAAGGCCCCCCATCTTCAAGATTGCTTTCAAAAGAGAAGTGCTTACATCAACATCATATAACCTTACATGTAAAAGTGGCAGTTACCAAGTACAAAAAAATTAGATAATTTTTTGTGAGTAATGAGGTAGAGATTGATGTTCTCAAGATTGATCAAACAATTGAAAGCCTTCAACTAGGAAGTTAAAAACCTTTATTAGTTGAAACAAAATTGAACCAGGTTGCCAATGGAAAAAAATAAAAATAGTGTGATTTACTAAAATCAACAAAGTTTCAACAAGTTCACTGTAAAATCAAATTTGAGCTCTCTGATTTACTGAAATCAGGGAATTTTTCATAGATTGAGTTTCTTGGCTCTAAATTTTTAGGCCGTTTTACTGCTACAAACAAGAATTTTTACAATTGTAAAACCAAAAAAATAGTAAAGGAGAACTCCAAGTTTTTTATTCAAGAACCCTAATGTACCTACAAATAAAATAAAAGCCTGAAAAAGAAAAAAAACAACCCAAAATCATGTTCAAGCATCATTGAACCACCTAAGCCTCACGATCCCCCAAGAAATTTGATTCAAGACCCAAAATGTTTAGTACCTCACTTGACTCATAATTGATTTCCTTCCAATTTTCAGGGCCATCCTAATCTACAAAGTCTTCTATGTGGAAGAGGTATTGGGATCTTAAGGGCTTCGACTTCAATGGAGATTGAGATGGAGAGATGTTTTGAGCCGTAAGTCTTCCAAGGTTCTTCAAAGAATAAGATGGCAATGAAGATTTAAAGAAGGTCACAATAACATCTTTTTATCTTTTTGACAATACATAACACATTCTTATCTTTATTGAGATAATGACATATAATTATGGGCTATTCACATAGCTCATATACAAAGCTTAGAAAAACCCCAACCAACGATTTGAAGAAAACCCCATTTATAGAGCACCAAAGAACCCTTTTTACAACGCATAAAAAAGCACATTAATAGAGCTAATCTTAGTGAGGACTCGATAGAGTGAAAGAGATCTTGAGAAAGGGAGTAGAGAGAGGGAAAGCAAGATAACCTAGAGAGAAGGATGAGAGAATAATATAGGGAGTTTATAGAAAAGGATTTCAAAAATTGGGATAAAAAAAGGAATTGTGAGAGGGAGATATAGAGAGAGAGGGCTGAACCAGTATCTAAGGAAAGCAGAAAAACAAAGTAAAAAGCTCACCTTGAATCTTCATGCAAATCATTATCTCCTTGATGAATATTATGATTCCCATCACCTCGCTTGTAAGTGGCAAGAGAGATTATGACCAAAGAGAAGTTGTACGAAAAGTGATATTCTTATTAACACCCGATTTGAAATCTGATGGACAAGAGTGATTGTATCCTTGGACCAAAAGCAAATGGTCTCTTTGTTATTTTTCACTCCTAAATTCTTTAAACTCTCTATGTTGCGAGTGGCAATCCTTAGTGAATTTGTGGCTCTCTCACACTCAAATTGATTCTTAAAAGTATAGTTCCTAATTTCTCGTGAAATTTGGATATCAAAATTGTGAGACTTAATATTTGATTTAACTGCAGGTGTTAATAGGTCAGGTTTGGGTCCCAGACTCAATCCGGACCCATGTCAAGTCTAGGTCTTTGAACCAGATCCCGTTGGTGGGTCGTGACAAGGTCTAAAAATAAGAAAGATAAATTATATAGATATATGTAGATATTGTAAAGGATTCGACCATTTACTATTGATATAGGGAAGTCACAATCACTCTTAACCATTAGATGCCAACTTAGATGGTATGAGTGTGTCACGAAGTTTGAGAACTTTTTTTTATAACTTTGAATCTAATCAATTATACATTTGTTTAAAAGGAAAGCAGCAAGTGTTTAAAAGGAAGGAGCAATAACTAGAAATAGGTCTAGATAGAGAAAATGTAGATGGCAAGGATAGACAGAATATAAATAAAAGAATTGGGCGGGGAGGCGAAAATCAATGTTCTCAAAACCGGCAGGTTAACCCGGATCCAGTTGGCTTACCCTAAATCGATTCTGGCTGGTTAGGTCAAGCTAGGAATTAAACAAGATAAAAATTTTGAAAAAAAAATAAATTATTTATAATAGTTTTTTTAATGTTTTATAATATTTTAGAAAACTTTGAAAAGTATTTTGGCCATAAATATTTTTTATTGCATTTTTTATTTTATTTTGGATTATCTTTAAAATATCCATGGAAACAAATTGGTTTTTCAAAATCCATTTTTTCACTACTTTTTAAATCTCATTTGGATGTACTTTGTTTAATTATTCTTTAAACATACTTTTCATATGAATTTTTTTGAGTTTTTTTTAGAATTACTTTAACCCTTTTTAGCATGGCTAGGACCTCCCCGATTGGGTCCAGTTACCTGGATCGGTTCACCAGGCCCGTGGCCAAGTTCTGTTTCCAGGTTGTGTGTTCTAACACCCCTAGAAATAAAAACCTAGGGGCACAAGGAGAGTGATTGAAAAATCATCGATTCGATTGAAAATTGAAAGAGTTATTTTTAAATTTATTAATTGCCAAAATTATTTTATTTTTTATCTATCAGTCATTTCGATTGAAGAGCCACGCATTTGACCAACTGAATCGGCATCGGCCGGATATTTGATCATCCGATTCCAATTTTTTATCACCGATAGATAAGAGATGTGTGGAGAACTGAATCGGCATCGGCCGGATATTTGATAATCCGATTCCGACTTTTTATCACCGATAGAGAAGAGATATGGTAGAGGGAGAAACCCAATAAAACCACTTGAGAAGGAAAGTACATTAAATTCTCAACTCTCAGCCTACGGTGACAAAGATTGCAAAATAAATAAGGCCCATAACTAACAAACAATAAATAAATGTCAGTAAAAGCGATAACCCGAATATATACCAAGTCGCAATGAATGAATGAAGATGCCACCAAAATAAATCCCCCCAAAAAAGATTTTTGTTTAATTACTGTCCCCTTCATTAAAAGAACGATTATCAATTACTATCCAAAAATAGCATCAGAATTAAATCAATTATTAATTATACTCTCCCCAAAACAACCCATTAGTTATTAGTTTTCTACCAAAGCACCAAAATGAACGCCAATAATTAAAGGGAAAAGTTTCTATAAAGCCGAGGCTCTAAACAATCAAATTTAAGCCTACCTCAAAAATTTCACCAGAAGATGTTTTGATGCTCAAATATCCTCAATTTGATCATCTCACATCAAGATTCATGGACAAGACAAAAAAATGGGTTTCAAGTTTTGGAAATAGTATATTTTGTAATGCATTTTTGGACCGTCAATTTTAGATATTTTCTAGTTTTCATAGATTTGTTAATCTATACTATTTTTAAAGCTTTAAACTTTATAAATAGAGATAGAAATATATTTTAAGGCTATTACAAAGATTTCAAGTATTGAAACTACATTTTTCGACACTATATAAAGGTAGGCTCTAATATTTTAGAGCCTAGGCTCTATACAAACCGCACCCATCATTAAATAATTATAAATTACACTACAAATTATCTTTTATTAATGTATCTCTAGAAAAACGAATTATTTTTCTCTCTAGAATATATATAAGGCGTCGATCTTATACTGTAGAAGTAAGGTGTCGAAACCTTGAATTGATCTTCTCGAACTTGAGATGTACTAATATAAGTAGAAAAATAATTTCAAGTCTAAAACACAATGTGTCTTGTAACATATTATCTAGATTGTCCATTTTCAAGATTTCAAGTCTTTGTAGATATGCTCGATCTGTATCATTTTTTTAGTTTTAAATTTTATAATTAAAAATAAAATAGATTTTCAGGTCTTTGTTGAAAGTTCTGAGACCAAAATGACATCATTCGACAAGCTATGTAAGAGCACTTTACTTGGATTGTTTAAAGTTGAGATCTTATACGATGCACCACAAGTCCCACTTTTGAAAGTATATATTGTACTTTAATTTTTGTTTATTTTTACTATACCTTGAATTAAGCTCAAAATTTGAGTGTTGATATTTCTTACCATCTTAAATATGTGAATATCTTAAAATAAATAACTTGACAAAAATATTCTCAAAACTTTTAAATTTAGGGTTATTTTTATTTGATTTGAATATATTTTAGTTATTTTTATAACCACGTTATAGTTAATGGTGTAGAAGCCCAAAATTAGAGCTTAATCTAAAGGACCCAGTTAGCATGCGGGCCAAGCCCGCACATGTAGAAATGCGATGCCTCTTAAAAAATCTTTTTGATATGGATTTTTGGACTTAATTTTTAAGAACATGCAATCTCTTGCATGGAGATCATGAATATAAATAAATTTTACAAACTAGAAATAGTAATTCTATTAAAAAAACATTTGGACCGTTAGTTTCCATTGTGTTTACATGGACCATCTACTTGTTTTCATCTTTAACATGGATGCTTTACACTTCTAGACAGCATATATAGAAATGCGGTTCCACCTCACATTAAACATTTTTCCTAATCTAAAATGTAGAAAAAGAATACATTTTAAATTAATGTTTCTTGTGAAAAAGTCGGACTTATTATAAACTCGAGCCTATCTTTAAAGGGAAAAGTTTATATATAGTCAAGGCTCTAAACAATCAAATTAGAGCCTACCTAAAAAATTTCACTTGAAGAGGTTGTTTTCATGCTCAAATATCCTCAAATTGATCAATCTCAACAACAAGATGTATGGACATGAGAAAAAAATGGATTTCAAGTTTTAGAAATAGTGTATTTTGTAACGTATTTTTAGACCCGCATTTTTCAAGATTTTCAAGTTTTCATAGATATGTCGATCTACATTATTATTTTTGCTTCAAACTTAATAAATAAAGATGATAATATTTTTTATGGCTATCACAAAGATTTTCAGTATTTAAACCACATTTCTCAATATTATTTGAAGGTATGCTCTAATTTGATTCTTTAGAGTCTAGGCTCTATACAAACTACACCCATTTTTTAATTTTGAAAATAAAAATATTCTATTAAATTCGTATTTAGAAAAAGTTTATATAGAGCTGAGGCTCTAAACAATCAAATTAGAGCCCACATCAAAAATTTCACTAGACGAGGTTGTTTTGATATCCAAATATCCTCAAATTGATCATCTCGACTTCAAGATGCATAGACATGAGAAAAAAATCGAATTCAAGTTTTGGAAATAGTGTATCTTGTAATGCATTTTAAACTGTCAATTTTCATGATTTTCAAGTTTTCATATATCTACTTGATTTACACTATTTTTTAAGCTTTAAATTTTATAATCAGACATGAAAATATATTTTAAAGTTATCAAAGATTTTCAATATTGAAACCACATTTCTAGACACTATTTGAAGGTGGGCTCTACTTTAATTGTTTAGAGCCTTCACTATATATATATGGAAACATCTACAAAACGCCTATAGGCGAGCTTCTAAAATACTTCACCTACACATCATCACCGTCTAAAGTTCATCACACGATCACAGTTGTTTGGTAGTAGTTGAATTTTTATATTTATTTTACTAATCAAATTTATCTAAAATTTGGAGCGTGTGTACATATGATCAAGTCGTACAAAAATAAAATATTAAAAAATAATATTTATTAAATAAAATAACAAAATTACCCCTAAAACTTTATAGGGTAGGTTTCTATAAAGTTTAACCTTTATGAAAACAAAATAAAGCCTCACCAAAAATGCTTGTCCAAAAAGCACTTTCGGCAACATAAATCTCCATGATGGCTATAAAATCAATTTCTAACACTGATAATGAAATTCAAAACTCAAAAAGTGATATAGATCTTACATATGCATAAACACTTATTTTACGAGCAAAATAGACGGTCTAGATAATTTGTTACATTAACTATATTTTTAGAGCTTGAAATTTTTTTTATTTTTTTTATTTTTACAACTATAATTTTCAATAGGTTATAAAGTGAGGCTTTAATTATTTTGATAGGGCTGCAGCCCTATCAAACCATTTTCCATATATATATCATTTATGGATTTTATTTGCACAGTTTGAACGGATAGTCACAGGCAGTTTCCTCTGAAACCAGCTGTGCTCTCTTTAATGCCGCTATTACTGACAAAGCCCTTTAAAACCCTAAAACCTAAACGGATTCAATTAATCCTCTTCGAAACCCTAATCATCCCCTCACCAACTCCCTATAAATCCATGCCCTCCCCCCCTTGCTCGCGTTAATCTCCGAGTTATAGAGCCCTAACCCTCTGAGGCTCAACTTGTCACGTTCCCGTTTTCGAGAACCTAATTTTCCCGTCCTTCAAGTTGTTGTTAATGGCGGATTTCGTGCTTTAGCCTGCAACTCCTTTTCAGTTGAAGCCTTCTCTCCCTTCCTCTTCCCCTGTTCTCTGTTACTGCGATCTTTGGGCCCTAAACTCAGATAATTGGATTCAGAAAATCTTTTCCTTGCAAGTTCTTGGAAATCCGTTTCATTTCGCTTTGGCGACAGTTTCTGAAGCTTCAATAACTAGTTCTTAACTGTGACGCCTGCTTGATTGGAGATCTTTTCAGTATTAAGGATTAGATCAAAACTGTTGCTTCCAATTGAAGGTTTAGAATTTAGAGGCCATTTTCCTTCTCTATCCCTTGTGGACTTAGGTTTTTCTGGTACTTATTAGCTTCTGCAACTTCAAGCTTGCTTTAATGGCCGCCGACGTGAGCTCCCTCTTCCAGATCCTGAACAATAAGGACGAGCAGGTTAAGACAAACGATGGGAAGGTCTTGATAACCAGAGATCTTCTTGGATCCAAGGAATTGGACCTCGATCTCGAGGTCCCTTCTGGTTGGGAAAAGCGCCTTGATATGAAGGTACTTTTCTCAAAAAATGCCCTTTTTTTTTTTCTCTCTTTTTTTCATTCTCTGATTTTCCTTCATCTAAGAAATGGCTTTTGAAGCCTTTCATGATAATTCTTTTGAAATCTTATGATAATCCTTGATAGAAAACTGTTTTTCGTTGATATTTTCCCCTCTAATTTATTTGTTCTGTTCTCCGAATCTTTGAACTTCTTTTTTTCTTGATGTCTCATTTTCCTGGTGCTTACTTTGTCTTTAATCGAATTCTTTTGCATTTCTCTTGGATGTTATGGTGTTTGCGGCCATTATTCGCATTTTTTGGCCTTTTACTCTATTTTTCTCTTTAAAAATACTTCTATTTTATCCTGCAATTTTGTTGCGTGAAAAATCTCTCAAAAAAATTTTTGCACCTGGAAATTCCTTTCCTTCTAGTTTTTCTTGAGCAATAACTGATTTATTCAGCCATTTTCTTAATTAAATAATGTTTTCTTCTGTTTTCGTCTGCAATTTAGTTATCCTCTTCCGTATTTTTTTTTTTTTTGTTACTTCTCTGCTTCTTCTCTGCAGCTCCCTTCGCCTTTCCAAATGTTTTTCTACATTGTTCACTACCTTTTTTATCGCTTAACTAATTTTCCTCTCGAAAAATTGTGCAATAAGTTTTCTTTTAAATTATTGTTTCATCAATATCCATTTTTCCCGGACTTCTTTTAGTAAGATTTATCAGAGTTCATTTTTCATTGCTCAAAATTTTATAAGTATCCATATTTTATGCCTTGTTATTTTTATTTTATGAACTCCATAATTCTGCTCTGTTTTTTTTTTTTTTTTTTTAAGTATTATTTTTTGTGCGATTATGTGTTTTACATCCGCCTGCAACTATCAAGTATAAAACTTTTAGGGTTTTAAAATCTTCTAATTTACTCCTTAACACGAAATACGGAAAAAATTTAAATACCTGGTAATGAGAAAAAATTGACAGTTACTTTGGTTCACGCTGGTTCGTTGTATATGGATGAATTCTTGGCACATAGTAATTATTCATTTATTTGTCATAATTTTATGCGATTTTATGCATCTAATCCACACGCGGAATGACCCCATTCGATTTATTCTCTTCACCATGTATCGTTATTTACAAAATTCGATTTATTCTCTTCACCATGTGTCATTATTTACAAAATTTAAGCCACACATCAATTAAACAATAAAAACTTTATCTCTTGGTACATATTAATTATTCATTTATTTGTCATAAATTTATGCGATAGTATCGACCCCATTCTATTCATTTTCTTCATTATTTACGAAATTTAGGCCGCAAATCAATTAAACAATAAAAACTTTATATACGGCAGCGACCTTGTCTAATAAAAGTATGGTGCACTGCAAAAAGGTTCTGAAAAACTCATAGACATATAGATCTTATCTAAATGGTACATTAATCACACTATTGTATGGCCTCATATCGAGAATTTTCAAATATTAATACATTTTTTTTAACTTTTAGAAATTTAAATTTCAACCTCAGCCATGTTCATTTATTCTAGGGGTATAATAGTCATTTTTGCATGTAAATGCTTTTTTGGATTTGGCTACTCCGTGGCGCGGGGCAAATTTGTCATTTTACTTTGAGGTCGTGGAGGGGTATAATGGTAATTTTCCATTGTCCTTGTCGAGGGGCACTATGGTTATTTTGGGGGGGGGGGGGGGGGGGCCTTTCTTTCCGGGGCATAACTGTCACTGTCCTTTGTTTCGTGCTTTTCCTTTCTTACCCCAACCTAAGACGTGCACCAAACCCAAGACTTCAAAGCCAAATTTACCGAGTTTATTGAAATTTTCATTTTAGCGAAGGAAACAAAAAAAAAACTGAAAATTGACTCTCTCTCTCTACATATTTGCGAAGGTCCCCGTTTCTATGTGGCGAAGCCTGCATATGTAGAAATGCTGGTGTATTAATAAATCTATTTTTTGAGATGGATTTTGGGACTTAATTTTTAAGGACATGTAATCTCTACCATGGATGTCATGAATATGAAAAAATAAGTAAATTTTAAAAATTAAAAATATTAATTCTATTAAGAAATCATTTAGATCATTAGTTTCCATTGTGTTTGGGTGGAACACCTAAACATGGATGCTTTACACTTTTTTTTGGTACGGCATATGTAATCATGTGGTCCAGCGCGTATGGTACATCTGTATAGAGGCCTCTTTGGACTCTTAACAGCGCTCTCTCTCTCTCTCGCTCCGTACTGGCAGTGTTAATTGTACATGATACATCTGTGCTTAGTTTTACCTTTCTATAATTCGAACAGTTAATTCATGGACCTCCAATGTATTTGCAGTCAGGGAAGATCTATCTACAAAAGCAAAAGGCCTATAAAGAGCTCCAAGACCTGAACTTCCCCCCTTGCTCCAACTCTACAAAATCATCAGCCACAACTGAGTGCAATAGTCCTCTACTAAGAGGAGAAGACAGCCTCTTAGACCTCAAGCTCGACCTCCATTCTACCTCCTCGACATCGACCTCACCAAACTCCATCGATTATCAGAGCGTCTGCACCCTAGAGAAAGTGAAGTCAGCTCTAGAAAGAGCTGGGAAAGAGTCAGGAAAGAGGCCTATGGGCCTCAATGGGACCGACGGGCCAAGCCCTTCGAGTCAGGCCATGTTCGCGGCCGGGTGTCCTGGTTGCTTGCTCTATGTGCTGATATCAGGGGCGAACCCTAAGTGTCCTAGGTGTGGCACTCATGTGCCTTGCCCTAACACAAAGAAGCCCAAGCTTGATCTCAATACCAGCCTCATGTAAAGGAAAACTTAGAAACAGTATCAGGGGAAAACAAGGAGAAAAAAAAGGTGGGGAAAGATTGGATTGGAGAATTGGGTTCTTGTTTATTATTCTACTTGTAAAAATCATAGTAAAACTCATATACAACTTATAGATGAACTTTTCTTTTTGGCGGTTCTCTTCCAATTTTTTTGTAATTTTTAGTGGTTGACAATTGATGACATTTCTTATTTCTGGTGTGAAGAATTGGGTTATATTTTTGTAGAACGGAGATTTGATTTCCTTTAGTTTCAAACTTTCTGTACAGCGAGAGGATTTCCTTTGTAGAGAGGGAGAGTAAATTGTTGTATGTAGAAATAGAGATACAATTTCCTTTGTGTAGAGAGAGAGAGAGAGAGAGAGAGAGAGAGAGATAGAAACAGAGTTAGTTTACCTTAAAAGTCTATAGATTGGAGAGCTGCTGATTCTTTACTTCGTTTACAAAATTGTTGTTTAGAGAGAGAGAGAGAGAGAGAGTGAGATGATTATTTGGGTGTTAGAAGTGCATGCATCTCGTGTGTGCATGTGAGTGGGGAGTATTTCTCTCTCTCTCTGCACGCGATTAAAATTGCGTAACGTGGAGTGGGGTGGCAAAGATTTTGCTCGTACTTCCTCAAATCTTTTTACGCAGGAACAAATGGGTCAGGGTCAGTTGGTTATTTGTCTATAACAAGGTGGGCACTGACGTCATTTTGCTTTTCTCCTCACTTCCATGTAAGGGTTCCTTCTTTATTCACCTGACAAGCTCAGTGTGTCAGAATATCTCCTCCTATTAATTCGTCGATAATCTGCACTACCGATATTCTCACGAGTTACTCGAAATAATAATCGCTGGTTTTTTATAATACAGCCGATAACTTAGAAATTTTTTAAAATTAAAGGGAAAATTGTTTCATGCATTTCTACGTATA
This sequence comes from Amborella trichopoda, assembly GCF_000471905.2. The sequence continues at coordinate 693,943 of NW_006499897.1, read as the reverse complement.
AAGTCTTGATGTGTAAAGCATCCATCTTAAAGATAAACACAAGTAGGTGATTCACCTAAAAACAATGGAAATTAACGGTCTAAATATTTTCTTAATAAAATTATTATTTTTATTTTAAAAATTTTATTTGTTTATTCATATTTTTATTTTAGAGATTATATGTCCTTATAAATTAAGTCAAAAAATCCATCTAAAAAATTGATTTTTAATAGGCGCTGCATTTCTACTTGTGTGGGCTAGGCCCTCATGCTAACCACGTCCAAATTACAGATACCCCTTCAGCGCATGCCACTTTGTCATACTTTTTAAATCATATCACTAACTACAATGTTATTTAATTTTGCATCAATGCCTCAGTAAAAAATATATAAAAAAATTTATTTCTAAAATTTTAATATAGATTCTATCTCTAATCCTTTTGAGATAGGTTCTCTCTCTAAAAACATTTTAAAGTTTGAGATAGTTTCTCCCTCTCAAAGTATTACAGCTTGAGATAGTTTCTCTCATAAAAGTCTTAGATTTTAATAGTCTCTATCTATAATTTTTTATTTCCAGTATTTAGAGAGAAACTATCTTATATACATTAGGGTTATTTTGTTTCTGAAAATTTCCTTCTTACTTGGGGGTGGATGAAAATAAAGGATAAGCTTATCCAACCGTATATGTGTTACCTACATCCATTGTCTCCCAGTTGCTCGATCTAAATAAACGGCTGAGATGGCCCCAATCGTAACTGATTTATTTTTAATTTTTACTATAAATTATATTAACACCAAATTGGGTCATCCAATGCTCTTTTAAGCTCACACCAACCAAAAAAAAATGATAAATAAAATAACCAAAATATCTCTGAAAGTTTTAGGGGTATTTTGATCATTTTATTTTTAAGAATATTTTTCTTTCAAGAGTATTTTGATCATTTTATTTTCAATAATATTTTTTTAAAATAATTTCTTTATGTGCCCCTTATTAAGATGATGGCATGCATCAAATTTCACATTTCACATTTCACATTCATGTAACGTGTAAAAAAATGAAAAGAAAATACTCTAAGATGCAAGATATAGATCAAACATTTAGTGGCTCACACCAACCAAAAAAAAATGATAAATAAAATAACCAAAATATCTCTGAAAGTTTTAAGGGTATTTTGATCATTTTATTTTCAAGAATATTTTTCTTTCAAGGGGTATTTTGATCATTTTATTTTCAAGAATATTTTTTTTAAATAATTTCTTTATGTGCCCCTTATTAAGATGATGGCATGCATCAAATTTCACATTTCACATTCATGTAACGTGTAAAATAATGAAAATACAATACTCTAAGATGTAAGATATAGATCAAACATTTAGTTTCACATTTCACATTCATGTAACGTGTAAAATAATGAAAATACAATACTCTAAGATGTAAGATATAGATCAAACATTTAGTGGCTCACTTGTGACATTATTGTTAAAACTAATCCCAGGCACCAATCGGATAAGAGATGGGGATGTAGATAAAAAATGAGAGGTAAAAATGTATAGTAAGCTTTCCCAAAAGTAAAAGGTTAAATACTTAAAAGGTAAAAGGTTTATATAAGGTTGCAACTTTAAAATGTAGAATTAAAGATGCACCTCAAAAATCCATCATAAAAGGTTGTTTGGATGTTGGAAAATCTTCTAAGTCATCATCTCAACATCGAGATCTATGAATATGAAAACGAAAAAAAGGTTTCGAGCATTTTTCATGTATTTATAGATCTACTTAATTTGAACCATTTTTAGAGCTAAAATTTTATAATTAGAAATAAAAATAGATTCTCAAATCATTCTAAAAAAAATTACATCAAAATTATATTTATGATAAAATTTAGAGGTGAGCCTTAATTTAAGGTTGCAACCTTATCCAAACCTCACCCCTACTTAAATGGCTGAGGATTAGTAGTGTAATTTAGAAAAAAGTGTGGTTTCTATAAGGTTGCAACCTTAACCAATCCAATTAAGGTGCACATTAAAATTTTATCATAACATGTAATTTTTTTGTAAAATTATTAGTAATATTTTAAAATATATTTTCATACCTAATTAGAAAATTTTAAATTCCAAAATTGGTTAACATCAAGTAGATCTATAAATATATAAAAATCTTGAAAATGGACGGTTTAGATAATATGTTCCAAGATGCACTATTTCGATATTCAAACACTTTTTTTTTCATATGCATAGATCTTGATGTCGAGACGATTGATTAGAAGGTTTTTTTAACATTAAAACAACATTTTCGAAAATATTTTTGAAGTGCATATGTGATTCTACAATTTAAGGTTACAACTTTATATAAACTTTTCCCTTCCCAAAATATGACGGGTCCTAAAAAGTGTGCTGCAAGGATGTCATTAAAAAAATTGACTTTATCGTCATTTAGGATTTGAATTATTACAACTTGGCATACATATATTACTTTTCCTAGAACCATCCAGTTCCTACTTTCTAGGGTTATTAATTTGCCATGATGCATTTATTTTTTTTTAAATTGTAATATTTAACGGTTTTTACTTTCGTACAAGGCAAGGAGATCCTTAATTGTATAGTGAATCTCTGACTAGACAAGGCAAGGAGATCATAGTAAAAATGGACGGTCACAAATGGATATTTGAGTTTGGTTTATTTGGTGCCCAACATTTTTTCATTATGGCCATGCTCTCCATTGTCATGTGTATCAAATATAATTTGAGAAAAAAATTATATAATTTTTTGGAAGGCCTGATAAAGGTCAAATGTCACTTTGATACCCTTCTTGAAAACCACTCCAGAATTTTTTAAACTTCGATAGGAAATGAAGTCTCACCTCAAAACTCCACAAATAAATAGCTTGAAAATCCATTTTTGCCTTTGAAATTTGAGGCTCCAATAGTAGTTTTCATTTAATCTAGCTTACGCATAAATGGATCCAGTTTCTATGCGGCCAGGCCAGTATATGTAGAAATGCGGACCTCTTAATAAATTTACTTTTTAGATGGATTTTAAGATTTAATTTTTCAGGACTATAACCTCTAACATGGAGATCATGAATATGAAAAAATAAATAAAATTAAAAAACTGGAAATAATAATTGTAGTAAGAAAACGTTTGGACCGTTAGTTTCCATTGTTTTTAGATGGAACACCTACTTGCATCCATCTTTAAGATGGATGCTTTACACTTTTTGGACAGTATATGTAGAAATGCCGTCCAGCCCACATGAAACAATTTTCCTTTATAAATACTTAAAGGAATTGTTTACGACCAGACCATTTATCATTACTATAGGGTCACACCTAATTCCATACTTTAGGTGTCAAAATGGATAGCTTGGGGTGAGTAACTAGTTTTATTTTTTGGAAACTTTGAGTCCATTCAATTACAATCTTACACCCACCTATTTTGAAATTTAAAAGACAAAAATGATTGTGACTTCCTTTTACAAAAGTATGGTCTCTTTGTTGACAATCCCATACTTAAAGATGGACGGTCTGCACTACAAAATATAATTTCTTTTGCATTGATCTACAAATTTTGAGAACATTTTGTTTGTAAGCTTGATAATGTACTTTTTTTTGGGTATGTCAGTGGGGAGGGGGCCCTTACCCTTGGTAGAAATTAAGCCTAGAATGTAGCATTGCAAATCGTCAAGCGCTAAGCAATTAAGCCTAGGTTATTTTCCTTTCTTTAGGTAATTCAGTAGGGAGGAGCAGCCCATACCAATTTGCGAATGTACTCGTTATAAGGAATCCACCCTTCCAAAGCCCATCTTTTGATCCAAATGTTTTTTATCATCTCGACCACTATGATGTTAAATCCGGATAAAAATTGATTTTTTGAGCCTTAATAATAACTCATTTTGTATCTTATTTTTTGGGTTGTTTCTTTCAGCACTTCAAATATCATCATCACATCCACTTTGTTTTTGGAGATTCAGATTGGGCCTATTTGGGGTAATATGCTTGGGTAATTCTGTGAGGAAGACTGGCCATTACCCAGTTTTTCAAACAGTTTAGAAGTTAGTTTTTCGAAAGTATCAGTGGAGTAATATCAATGAGAATAAAAACAAAAATGTAATGATTAGGGTGTGGGGGTGCTACACCATGACCCAACCCCTTTCCCATCTGTCAGCCAACTCACCAAAAACATTTCCCCTGATAGGCAGTGTCTGTCATCGCAGGCCTCATGAATTTGATCCATTTGGAAGGTAGCCTCCTAGTAATAATCCATAGTTGGAGTTGCCATTTAAAGCCCAGGGGTAAAATCGTCATTCACGCCCTCAAACCGCAAAGGTGTAAAAGTCAATCGTTTTTGATAGAGGGGGCACTTTCTTACGCCAATGTTGTTCTCCTCATGTTTTTATTGGTTATTAATATGGTGCACATTGGCCCCACAATTTAGGGTATGGGCCACAAAATATATCGGGGACCATCAATCTTAGGACAAGGCCATCACTAATCGAATACGAGCCGGCTGGGGCTAGAGTCTCTTTAGGAACTTGGACCAGCCCTATGGGCCTAGGGCAACGATTGGGCTGGCCTAATTTTGTTCGGCCATGGCTAGAGTCTCTTTAGCCCAGTTGGAGAAAGGACCAACCTTGCGGGCTTAGGGCCAGGCCAAGTTGGCCCGTCCTACTCCTAGCCCAACCTGTCTTATTGCCTGTCCTTTTATTATCTATAAAAAAAATTAGTTTGATAGGCTTGTAACCATCTTAAAAGTAAACAAGGCCTCATTTTATAACTCTTCCAAAATTATAAATGAAGCATGAGAAAACCTTTACATCAATCATCTCGACTTGAATATTACGGTTGTAAAAAAAATTTGGATTTCAAGCTCTATAAATTATTAATAGTGTATACTGTAACAAATAATTTATACCATCAATTTTGCTCTAAAAATAAGTGTTCATGGATCTATAAGATCGATCCGTACTATTTATTTTAGTTTCAAAATTTATTGTTAGTGTTAGAAATTGATTTTAAAGCCGTTGTAGAGATTTTTTTTGCCAAAAATACTTTTGTGATGATGATTTGAGCTGAGGCTCTATTTTGTTTTCATAAAGCTTAGGTCTTATAGAAACTTCATCCAGCAGAAAATTAATTGTTTATTATACATGTAAATGCAAAAATACAAATAAAAAAATAATAAAATTAATAAAATGGTAATGAGGGGCCGCCACTTAATTTGACGGCCACTTGCTACATATGCCTTGACGGTAACGGGCCATCAACCACATCTGTGACGGTGATGCCTTTGCATTCGACGCCCTCTCATTAAATGCACTCATTAAATGACGCTTTATTGAATTGAATGAAGTCTTTCTGGGTCCCGCCACTTCACAATTGCTGACGAGGACTAGTCAGCGAGTAGAGTAACGACACGTTTCATTATATCGCCTCCCCTTGACGACGTCGAAACAAAAGAGCATTAATGCGCCGCGGGCCCTGGGATCGTAGTTTTCGCTGGCCGAACCCAAGTTTTGTCCAAAGCCCACTTACTTCTTTTTTAAAATAAAAAACTTTATTATGCTTTTCTTTCGAAGCGATTATCAGAAAAAATGTGATAATTTTATCCGAAATGGTTTAAAGGGTGGCAACGGAGCCAGACTCAACTTAAGCCCAACGGGTAGACCTGATTCCGGTCAACGGATAGACCTGATTTTCGGATCGGGTTTAAATATTGGACCCGAACACAATTCGGGTTCGGGTCCAAATTTTGGACCCAAACAGTATTTGAGTCTAGATAAAGGTTCCGATCTGGATTTGGTAATATTCTTTGAGCGTTATATTAAATATAATTAAATACATAAATATTTTAATTTGTAAGTTGGGTCCAATTGGATCCAAGGTCCGGGGCCCGAGTCCTGGCCTGCTGCCAAATGGTTATGCCAACATCGATAGATCTTTGCAAGTGGTCATCTCAATCTCGAAATGTTTGCATTTGAAAACAAAAATGATTTTTTTTTGGGTAATTCAGTATAGATGACGAGCCCTTATTTGTATTTTATTTTATTTTTTAATCGTTAATGGTTTTTTAATGTGATAGGTGAAAATAGAACCCTAGACCTGAACTGAAGCACAAATGGTACTGCTACCACAACCCAATCTCATTCTAAAAAAAAGTGGTAAGTCAGTGGGGATTTGAGACCCAACTTCATTCTCGAAAAAAGTGGTAAGTTAATGGGGATTTGAGCCCCCATTCTTTGGTGAGAATATAGTCAAATACCTCATGAAACTCGACAATGCTACCGTTTAATATATCTTAAAACACATTATCCAAGACATTAATTTTCAAAATTTCCTACGTGTTTATATGAGTAAGTTAAATAATACGAGTAAAATATTAAATTGTTGACCTAGCATAGGTATTTTGAAGAATTTCCTAGAAGCCACTTTTACGAGTCCACTAACTCATCTGTTGATATGCTTCCTCTCTCCATGATCGACTTTTTTACATGGATTTTGATCCCTAAAAATGTACAATCTCAAACATGGGATTATATGTAAATACAAATCAATTTAAAACTTTTAAAATACACTTTTTAAAGAATATTTCGAGACTATTAGTTCTCATATTTTTGTTGGGCTCTCTTGTGTCCATCTTAGAGATGGAAGTATGAGGGCCACTGGATGCATCAAACACTTTTTTAAAAAAAAATGAACAAAGAAATTATGTAATTTTTAACTTACTTGTAAAAGTAATCCACATCAACCATTTTATTTGGACATGAAGATTTAACATAAAATTTGAAAGACATCACTTTTTGACATTGTATTGAAAGATGTGTCCAGATACCATCAAACATCAAACTAAAATAAACGATGTTGAATATCATCTAAAAGGTTGCTACTTTCTACAAATTGCACCAACAAAAATCGATTTTATCATTTTTATATTACGAAAAAGTCCGATAAGGTATTGACATTATATTATAGAAATAAAATGCACCTAAAAAATCCACCAAAAAAAAACTTGTATTGACATCTAGAAGTTCTACGAATTGATCATCTTGACATCGAGATATATGTATATAAAAAAGACAAGGATCCAAATCCTAAAAAGAATGCATCTTACAATGCATTTTTGGATAGTTAACTTCCAATGTTTTAAGATGTTTTGGGTACTTGGAAATATATTGTCTGGGAAATATATTACTGACGTAATACATTAACTACAAATGAATTATTATTGTTTGGGTAGTATCTAGATGCAACTTGAAATATACATTGTTTGGCTATGTCTAAAAGAAATTTGGGAAATGTATTATCAATACTTTTTGCTAAGAAAGACTGTGCTAATTTTATGTAAAAGTACGGTGTTTTTTTTTTAATAATTTTTTTTATGATAAACAATCAATTAAAACTACTTTATTTTTTAATATATGAAAGTAATATTTGCATGGATTAATTTAATTTCGCTTCTCCCTAAAACTATTGTGTTAAAAAGCTGATGTTGTTGTTTATCTATGTTTGAATGAAATCTAAGAAATGCATTACCGTCATTTTGGCTTGGAAATATTGTATAAATTTTACCTATAGTAATGTGATTTTTTTTTCTCTCTTAATATTTTTCCTTTATTAAGAAAAATATCAATTAAAATTAAATAAAAAACAATTATAATCATCATATTAATATAACAACAATATTTTGAAGACATGAGTACAGTAAAGAAAGTACCAATACATTTAAATTTGCAGAAAACACTTACAAAAAAAAGGGCATTACGTAAAAAAGAAAGTGAATATTTTAGAAAGAGAAAAGAAAAAAAGGAGCACCTTGGTAAAGCAAAAAGGTTATGGTCCTCAAATTTAGGCAAGACTTTAGAGAGAGAGAGTCACACTTATATACGGACCTTAAATTTGTGAGGTCCATTGTATGTTTTGTAGCGGGTCCGTCAAGTTCCAAATTACCCATCAACTCCGTAATGTATTTTTCAGCTCTTAGGGAGGATAATTGACGTCACGGTTATGAAGGATTTTTTTTTTTGTAATGCGTTTCATTTCCGGCATATCATGTGTGTACCCAAATACTAGAAATGATAAATTTCTTAATAATCTATTTCCATATAATTGATTTATAGGTACCCAAACACTAGAAATGACAAATTTCTTAATAATCTATTTCCTTGTAATTGATTTACAGATACCCAAACGATCTTCAATTTACTTGATTTATAATTAGAGGTGACAATAGATTTAATGCAACGTGAGATTTTCAATACCATCGGGTGGAGTTTGAAAGTGCCTTGTACTTAAATTGTTTAATGTGATGCTCTTTATAAACCTCACCCTTTATCTTCCTTCTCTTATACGAGCATAGATTCGCGGTAAGAAGGCCCACTTAGAAGGATTTTTTTAATTTGAAATCTTGGGAACTACTTAAAAATTAGATCATTATTCTAAAAAACTAAAATTAAAATTTGAATTTTCTAACACTTAGATCACACCCTCAAAAAATTGGATAGTCTCTGTATAATATTAGGGCATTAATTTTTTCAAGAGCATAGACGGTGCAATTAGCAAAAAAGGAAATCTATTGAGTTTAATATTTTTTCAAGAGCGTAGAGGGTGTATTGAGTTTAATATATGCGTTAAATAGGTTAAATTCCCAAAACCTAAGGTCCCAAAATTAATCCTAGGCAGGGTTTCTCTTGGCATCTTATATTTGAAAATGGTTTGATAGGGTTGTAGCCCTATCAAAATAAATATAAGCCTCACCTTATAATTCATTAAAAATTACAATTCAAGCGTTAGAAAAATTTTACATCCATCATCTTGGTTTGAACATTATGTATATGGAAAAAAAGAAAGAAAAAGATTTCATGCTCTAAAAAAAGTATATTTTGTAATAAGTTATTTAGATTGTCTATTTCGTCCTAAAAATAAATATATTTATAGATCGACAAGATCTGTATATTTTTTTAAAATTGATTTTAGATACATCATGAATTGGTGTTGAAAATTGATTTATATATGATGAAAATTTTCATTGCCGAAAAGGCTTTCTGGACCAAATTTTAGATGAGGCTTTATTTTTGTTCTCATAAATCCTAGGCCTTATAGAAAGCTCATCCCTTAATAATTCGACTTTGTAGTGATTCTTTTCTCCTAAATTTGGAACTCGCTATTTCAATGCCGCGCAGTAAATGCCCGGAAATCAATTTCGTCACCGGGGTTGAATTTCCGGTCCAGAGTTAATAAAACAAAAGGTAACATTCAATTTCGTGGCCGAAATTCGGCGAAATTTAAATGCCACACGCGGAGATTTTAATGAATGCATTGAACAAAGGGGGCGACCGTGCACTTAGTGACGACACCCCCTCCCTGTCTTCAATGGCGATTTAGAGAGAGAGAGAGAGAGGAGAGAAATATGAAGTTTCAATTTAGAGAGTGAGGAGAGAGATGAAGTTTTAATTTAGAGAGAGAGAGGAGAGAAATATGAAGTTTTAATTTAGAGAGTGAGGAGAGAAATGAAGTTTTAATTTAGAGAGAGAGGAGATAGAAATATGGAGTTTAATTTAGAGAGCGAGAGGAGAGAAAATATGAAGTTTTAATTTTAGTTAGAGAGAGAGAGAGGAGACAAAATAATAGAGTTAGTTTAGTAGAGAGAGAGAGAGGAGAGAAAATAATGGAGTTTAATTTAGTAGAGAGAGAGAGGAGAGAGAAATATGGAGTTTTTAATTTAGAGAGAGAAGAGAGAAATATGAAGTTTTAATTTAGAGAGAGAGAGAGTGATGAAGAGTAGAGGGTGTGCATTAATTGATTGATAGATCATAGAAGTAGGAAATGCATTTAATGGCGAGTGAAAGCTTTGAATGCGGCATGCGTTCCAATTTGTCTTGTACAATACCTACGTTATCCATTGAATCATTCCTTTGCTCACACACTACATTTCCTTGTTTATTCATCCTCTTGGACGTTAGTTTGTTGGAGCACATGAGAGAGGAGAGAGAGATTGCTCTTAAAAAAATGTTCAAGAGAGGTGAACTTGTAAAAGGAAAAAATAAGGAAATAGTTATGGAAGTTTTCATAAGAATTGTAAAAAATAAGGAAATAGTTATGGAAGTTTTCATAAGAATGGTAAGCTCTGTGTGTGAGAAAGAGAGATTGTTAAAAGAAAAAAATCGTGTGCGAGAGAGTAAAATTCGACTCGGTCAAGGTACTCTGCCTCTAGTTAAGATGAATGACTCTAAGTGGACTTTACCCCATATGAATGACTCTAAGTGGATTTTACCCCACTTAAGTACTGGGTAAAAGACCTCTAAAAAAATTAGAAAAATAATAAAATATATGAAATAATAATAATGAAGGTAGTCACAAAAAAATAAAACTGAAAGCAACATGACAAAATCAAAACAAGCTAAAAAACTAAAAAAGTAATTTGTCTAAAAAAAAGCTAATTTAAAGATGGGGAGGTATTAAAAAATCTAAAAAAGTATATACAAAAAAACACTCATCAATTGTTTTGATTTTTGAAAAACAACATTATCATATAAAGAAAATTATACACCATTTAATATATATTTTACAAACTTTTTGAAATTTTTAAAATTTCTTTATGTACCTCAAGTTTTACAAACAACTCGGTGCTACTTGAATTCGCTCATAGGGCGAGTCCAAGTGCACTCGGCCCAACCACCAAACCTTGGTTAGAAGCTTTCACAAAAAATTTAAGCTAAATCTGTGTGTGTGCCATTGAGAGAGAGATGCATTATAAAGATTAATTGGAATGGTGCCTGGCTTAGGACATAGATCATATATAATGAAACCAATTCCCTATTGTACAGGGAGGTTACAATTAATCATTACCATCCAATGTGAGATATGTCATAAAGTTCAAAAAAATTTCTTTGAAACTTTGAGCTTGGTCAATAGAATAAATTTAGCCACACAATTTTACATCTAATGGTCAAGATTAATTGTGACCGTCTTATACAACAGCTAAATAATTTCATGGTATATTTTTCCTTTTGATGGAGATAAAAGAAAAAGTAAGTGAGAGATGAACTTCTTGATTTCAACTTTCTATGTGAGCTACCAACCTGATAGGAGAGAGAGAGAGTCAAATGTATTTGGTTTTAAGTTTGCCTTAGTTTTTATGGTTGGCTTTTATGGAAAAACAAAATAAATTTAGCCACTCAATTTTATATTTAATGGTCATGATTAATTGTGATCGGCTTGTATAACCTTTCGAATGAGAGAGGAACTTTAGTTTCAATTTTCTTAGTCGGCTGCCAACGTTACGGGGAGAGAGAGAGAGTCAAATAGTTTGTTTTCAAATTACGCCTTAGTTTCCGTGGTCGGTTTCCAGATAGAGAGAGCTTACCATATTATTCAAAGAGAGCCATCAATTCGATTTCTTACACTCCAACGAGAAATTGAAAAGTTCTTACTCCCATTAATTTAAGAAGACAAAATATATTTTGCTCCTGCGCGAGTAAAATGTCTACTTATTCCTTCGAGTAAAACCTTTTCTAGAATTAATTTTAGGGCCTCAGATTTTGAAGATATATCCTCTTCAACCCATTGATTAACCTCAATAAAAAAAATTATCTAATTGTAGTCCCTATGCATTTGGAAAAATAATGTATTCGAGACCTAATAGAGACTAATCCATGTTTTAGATTCGAGATCTAAGTTGTTAGAAAATTTTAATTTAATTTTTTTTACAATAATTATCTAGTAATTCTTAGGTGGTTTCAAAAATTTTAGATTGAAAAAGTCCTCTTATGCAAGTGTTATGACCATGGGAGTAGAAGTAAACTATGCTCTCGCCATAGCATAGTATACATGGTCATTTAAGAAAGGATGTTGTCCCTATAAAGCCTAGGCTTTATAAAACAAAAGTAAATCCTTGACTCAAATCCTTAAACCATAAAGCACTCCGAGCATAAAAAATCTCTATGATAGCTTTAAAACCAATTTTCAAAACACCGTGTATAAAATTTTAAGCTAAAAAAATGGTACAATTCTTACAAATCCATTAATACTAATTTTCAAGGCGAAATAAATGACCTAAATAATGTGTTACAAAATGCGTTATTTATAGAGCTTGAAATCTTTTTTTTTTTTTCACAACTACAATGATCAAGTCCAAGAAGATCGATTTGAAAGTTTTTAAATACCAGAACTGAAATTTTTTGTGAGTTTTGAAAAAAAGCTTTGCTTTATTTTGGTGGGCCTGCATCCTTATCAAAACATTTTCCTTTAACAAAAAAAAAACAACCACCTAACTCCAAACACTGAAAAGACCCTCCTCTAAAACCTGCCCCATAGAGGTGGACACACATGGCAATACGAAATTTGTCAAGAGTTATTTTCGAACCACGTCTAGGTTCTTGACCTCTCAATTAATTATTGGCGTCGGTCCCCTCATTAAAACCTGTTATTGTCGTTGCATTAAAGGCTTCCCCACTGATTGGAAAACCGCCAACTCTTTATTTAAAGCCTTTTAATTCAATGAAAAACGTTTAAAAACAATAAATAAAAAAATATCAGTTCTCAACATACAAAGGTAAAGTCTTAATTGTGAAATGAATGCCTTTTGTTGGCTTGTCAAATTCCAGCCAATATGGTATTTAATATTATATTAAATTTGGAGTTGGACTTGGACAAATGTGGCCCACCTTTTCGTTGGGGTTAGATTTGGGGTCGTTTTTGGAGGTTTCTTTGATTATGGGGTGTTCCTATTTTTGGATGTTAATCCCTGACAATGGACTAATTGTCCATCCATCTAATTTACATAATTTTGTTGTTCTCATTTTTATTTTTTGTAGTTACATGATGTCTTCAAATAAGGATAATTGACTAAAAAAAAAAAAGCTAGTTGCCCAACACTCATAAATATCCAAAATCCAAGGGCAATCTAGTAATTCGATCCTCGGAAATCTTCTTCTAAACACCATGTGGGTGTCTTCTATTCAAATGTTCAATTACTCTTAAAAAACAAGGATACATGTTCAGATAGATTCACTCAGGTCCATGTCCAGTGTGTACAACAAACGATGCGAAAAGCATGGCCAGAAGGCTTCTGATTCGTTACAGTACCCAGGAGGTTGTAGTCGAAAGCGATTCATATAATGTTATATGGTGGATCAGAGATGAACAAGAGTGACCATAGCACTTACTACCTATTGTAGGCCAAATTAGAGACACTGTCAGAAACTCGATGATCTCGTTAAACTGTCTACTGGAAAAAGAATAAGATAACAGATTGCGAAGTTTCTATGTACTGTTTTTCATAGCCAAATACACTTGGACATCAATTTTGTAAGTCAATGAAAAGCATTATTTTTGACATGTATATATTGAGATAAAGCAAGGACCATATAGACAATTGTAAGATTTCGTGGGGTAAGTGAGAGATCGTGCATTTAAATCTTTTAGGCTGGGTGGTAGACTTCAAAGAAGAGATTAGGCTCCACAATTAGGGCTCAAATGCTTCTCTCTTTCCTGGTTGTGTATTGAAGTTCGGTGCATTGAAAAGTTGAGGGGGCATTGAAGAGCCACATTTAGTATGGCATTTATACATGGGTTATATCACTTTTCAGTGTTTATTACCACACGGCATCTTTTGCATTTATTTTTGCCCTAACTTTTTAACATAAAATATGACATTTTCATGGACATTGTAACGGTAATGAGGCTTAATTATTATTTTTAATCAATATTGGATTGACACGTGTGAGCCACACATGAGTCATAGCCACCCACCTACCCCTCCCCCTAGGAAATTGTTATTCTTGTGATCTAAGATTGAATAGTTTTTGCTTCAACATGGTGAAATTTTTTATTATGCCTTTTTTTTTTTAGTGTTGAAAAAACCAAAATATTGGTTGAAATAGGGAATGTGATTTGTTAGGTGGAAATTTGTTAGCCTCTACCAAACGTATGTGATTTTTATTTTATTTTATTTGGGCGAGTGATGTATTTCTACAAACATTAATATGTGTGTCTAAAAGGCATTCAACCTCGATCTTGATTTTGATGACCGGGAGTGAATTGACAACAATATTATATATTAATTGTGAATTGAAAAAAAAATAGTTGTTCTCAATTCACTATAGTTATGAGACAAAAAATTAATCGATTGTGGGTCGCCAAATATATAAATCATTTGTGAATAGAGACCCATAAAAAAATTTTACAATTCTCATGTATCAAAATCGTTGTTGGGCAGAATGATTTTATTATTTGATTAAAGGGTAGTCATTTGATTAGTGGAAATGCCGAGTATTATCTCATTGTTGGCCCTTAATGAACATTGAGTTGTACGTCAACGAAGACGAAAAGCATATAACATGCAAATAATTGGTATTTGGTATTATTCTTTTGCCTTTTGAGGAATGATGAAATTTCCATAAATAACCCAATAGTATTAAAGATTAGGTATTGCATGAAATGAAAGCATTTACAATAAGAAGTACAAACCATGTGATAAATTCTATGATGGTGTATGTTACCAAACGGTCATTTGCAGCCACTTCAAGCTAGGACAATCGTATCAAGTCATGTCATATTTACATCCAAAAGCAAAAGGATAGGACAATCCTATTAAGTCATGTCATATTTACATCTAAAACCAAAATGATGGGTGGTACCAGTATTTTAAAAAAAGAAAAATATTTTCATATCATTTATTTTTTTAGTTTTATTTCTTAATAAATTTAATGTTTTAAAATATATTTTTTAACCCTCTAACAACTTTAGACCTATTTTATAGCCTAAACAAGTGTGAGACAGACATGTTATGTCTAAACTCGATCATTTCTCTCTCTTCACTTGTATATCTTAAACTTCTCTCTTTCTATCTCCTCTTGTGCCTCTCTCACGTTCTCTCTCCTCCCTTGTTTCTCCAAACACATCTCTCTCACTTCCCGGTAACCTCTCACCTCCATGAAGCCCTTCTCTGTCTAGAAGTTTTAGATGATGGCTTTTAAAAAAGTCATATCTTTTTAGATTTGTTCGACCTAAAAAAACAGGTTTAAATTAGCTAAGGCGATTAGAAGAAATAAAATTTACAAATTTTATTCCCTAAGATATCTTTTAAAACCTTAGGTCTATTGTGAAATAAAACTTAAAAATAGAAAGTATAGAGATATTTTCCCTTTTAAAAAATAAGCGATCCAATCTCGAATCAGGCGACCCGAAACGGGTATCGGTTGGACCGTTCCAGATCTGTATAGAAAACGTGATCCGACCGATTCTAAGCATACTGACAAATATAGATTGCCATTAACATCATGGATCGATGGGTCTACCGTACTATTTTCTTGTCATTTTTCTATTAAAAAAACCCAACTTTATTTGGACGTCATCGACCATGCAACACAATCACGCGAGGAACGGATGAGACATGCATGTGGCCCTACACCAAATTAATTGAGATGCGTTGATGTTAAAGTAATTTTTTTATAGCCCATTTTCTTTCCACATCTCTTCGACTTGGGATAACTGTCATGATCCATCTTCCATGCCATTTTCTATTGGAATATCTATTTACATTGGAATACCTATTTACAACTTGTAATACAAATGGTTGCATTGACTATTATATTAGGATATTAGGCATTATTTCATTACATGATTAATATTAAGATATTAGTTAATAGTGATTAAAAAGATAGTACTAGCTCATATGATATTAAAAAAGCAAAAAATATTACTACTATTTGTTTATTGAACAGTAAAAAAAAAAACTAGCTGCCCACATTTTTTTCAAAATGTGGGCAACATGAGCCCTCAATTTTGAAAAATATCCCAGAGCTACTGATTTGCTACAGTAAACCATTTAATTTTCTACTAGCATAATTATATGAAATTGTTGTACTAGCTCATAGGATATTTAAAAAGTAAAAATAATACTAATACTGGTTTATTGAACATTAACAAAAAAAACTAGTTTATGGGATATTTTAAGATAGAAAAATAACACTAGCTCATAGCACTTTAGAATTTATTTCAAGTTGCTTTATCAATTATCCCACATTGTAAATATAAATTTATTTATTTATTTTCCTAATTTTATTAAAATATGATTGCAAATTTATGTTTTTAAATTCTATATTTCTATCAACACTAATTATTATACATTGATTTATTTGCAAGGATCATACTCTTGTTTTTTGAATCATATTTATTATAATAATGTAATCAATAATTGTACCAATTACAATGATAATCAAATCTTATAATTTATTTATTAATTTAATTACATTATAAATTATGCAATGTATTATTTTTGATATAGTTGTAAATTAGATTTTTTAAACTAGATGATATTATAAGACAAATTTCAAATTTATTCTTATTTGCATAGAAAAATGATGATAAAATAATAAAATACTAACCAATAATTATCATTTTAATATATAATATTGTATTTAGTTAGGTTTTAATAAATGTTTAATGAGAATCCTCATAGGGAAAAAACATCTCAATATTCGCATATTCCAACCAAATTTTGACTTTATCAAAAAACATCTTAATATTCGCATATTGATGCGAAAAAATAAAGTTATTAATGTAGTACCCTGATTTTTTATTGGATTTCTAAAAACAACATTTATAATGATTTTTAATAAAAAATTTGAATTTTTTTTAAGATCGAATCCAACCGATTCGGATGGGTTTTTGGAGTGCCCGATCCGGAGCACCGATCCGTTTTTTAAACCACTAGGTGGTACTATATTAGTTAAATAATGTGCTAGTAGATTTAATGATTTAAAATTTATTGAGTTTACTTAGAATCGTTGAAGTTAACTCTGGATCTGGACCTAGCAATTCCAGAGAGAGCCACCCAAGAATTGGGCGATTCTTTTGATGGTGTGGTCCTTTTTATTTTGCTAGAAAATTGGCCAACTCGGGTCTGGCCATTTTTTGGCCAACTCGGGATTGGGACCCTGGTGAGTCTAAACTCATGTCGATTTATCTCGGCTGATTCTCTTAACAACTCAGGCTTGAAAACAAACCGTTTGAAACAAATAACAAGTTTAAGCTCGAGAAGTGTTTTTAAACACTGATTAAATTAAATCCAACCTTTTCATTTGAATTTGAGGACCATTTTGTCTTTGCTTTAGACTCAACATGAAATAGAACTAACCAAAATTGATTTACAAATTACACATATTCTCGTAAGGATATGGCTTGTATAAGGTTGCAACATTAAACAATCAAATTAAGGTGTACCACCAAATTTTATCATAAATATAATTTTGGTATAAAAAATTATTAAAATGGCTTGAAAATCTATTTTAATATCTAATTATAAAATCTTCAACTCCAAAAATAGTTCAAATTAAGTAGATCTACAAACACTTGAAAATCTTGAAAAGGGACGGTCTAGATAATATATTGGAAGGTACACTATTTTTAAGTCTCAAAACATCATTTTTTTTTTTTTTTTTCTACATTCATACATCTCGATTGAGATGATCAATTAGAGGGTTTTCCAACATCAAAACCACATTTTTAAATAGATTTGTTTAAATGCAACCTTATATAAACTTTTTTCTTCTCGTAAAAGATGCATTCTATCATCGACATAATTAAAGTACGTACAAACACAGGTAGTCCATGGTTGGGATATGTTGTGAGGATGGGGTGATAGAGGAGATGCCTGTTGTTGTGGGTTGCAATGTTGGCTCCTTCCCAGTGACTTATTTGGGCATTCCTATCTTTGATTCAAGACTTTCGATTGCTGTCTAGGATATAGTGCTTGAAAGAGTTAAAAAAAAATTGGATTTATGGGAGTTCAAGTACTTCTCTTTTGATGGTAGGGTTACTCTATTGAAATCGTGTTTATCAAATCTCCTTGTTTACCAGATGTTTTTGATAAATATGCTTGCTTTGGTTGCAAGAAAATTGGAAAAATTGATGCGAGACTTTCTCCAGGGATCCTATTCCAATGGGATGAAGTTTCATTTTTTAGATGTGATAGAGTATGTATACCTAAAAAAGAGGGTGGGCTGGGTTTAAGGAGAATAAGGGTGTTTAACCAAGCACTTTTAATGTAAATGGTGGTGAAGGAGCATTAAACTCATGAACCATTTATAGAATAAAGTTCTCATGGCTAAATATGGAGTTGATATATTACAGGTCGGGTTGAGTAATGGGCATGGAAAAGAGGTTTCACAGGTGTGGAAGTTCATCTTTAGATGCAAGCGTATTGTTTCAGGTTATTCTAGATGGAGTGTTGGTTGTGGTACGTTAGTGTCTCCGTGGCATCATAAGTGGATAGGGGAATATCCGTTGAAAATGGTCTTTCCTGATCTTTTTGAATTGGTAATTCAGCCGACAGTGACCATTCATAATGCTTTAGAAAGAAGAGGTCTGCAATGCTCTTGGAATATTTCTCTATCTAACCGCCTATTATCTCAATGGTGTTCTCTTATGGAAAGGTTGGATAATACCTATGTTGCTACTGAGGATGATATTATATGAGAAATTGAAAGTGATGGTGTTTTTTTGGTGAAATCTTGTTATAATTTATTATTCCAAGATAGGATTAGATGGTCTAACTCCAATGTTGCTGCTGTTTGGAAATGGGCTATACCACATAAGGTCCAGTGTTTTATTTGGCTTGCCTCTCTTAATAGGATTTTAACGGTTAATAATTCGATTAAAAGGGGAAAATTTTTGCTTAATGTTTATCTTTTGTGCAAAGAAGATGAGAAAATAGTGGCACATCTTTTGCTCCATTGCTCCTTTACATCTCGTGTGTGGTTCTGACTTTTCTTCACATTTGGGGTACTTTTTATCATGCCTCATTCAATGGAAGGTATTATCTCTCAGATGTCCTTAAGTCATTTGCCTGTAGGTGGGAAGGTCCTGGGGAAGATTTCTAAAAGGGTTATCTTTTAGGAAATATGGAAGGAGAGGAATGAAAGCACCTTTGAAGGGAGTTCATTGCTCTTTGAAAAACTCATAGCCAAAATTAAGCTATCCATTTGGTTATGGCTATCTGTGATTAAGGAGGGTTGGGGTATTCCAATTGTGGATGTTTTGTCTAATCTTCACAATCTATTTTCTCTTGGTACTTCTCGTTCTAGACCGAAGAGTTTTTTGTTGGCACCTAACTTTGGGAGCGTTAAGCTAAATTTTGATAGAAGTTCCTTTGAAAATCCAGGTATAGCCGGCATTGGTGGTATTGTACGTGACTCCACGGGCTGTGTGATTTTCTCCTTTGCTTGTCAGATAGGGGATAAAACATCAAATTTTGCTGAATTGAGTGTTTTGTTATGTGGGTTGAATCTTGATTGAGAGGAACATTACTGGTAATATGTGAATTGAATGGGACTCTTTGAATGTGATAAAATGATGCAAATTGAGACAGAAGGTCCTGTGGCAATTGTGATCTTTATGGTTGCAAATAATAGATTTAGCTGGACTTTCTCTTTCGTTCAATTATGTCTACTGGGAAGCAAATTTCATTATTGATTCTTTAGCTAAAAGTGGTGCCTCGTTACTATTACTGTTGATTTGTTTTGATGTAATTTCCTTCACTTAATCGTCAATAAAACTTTTCAACATTAAAAAAAAAAAACCCACATGGAGTCACTTATGTAGATGAGGCGTGTGCAAAATGTACATACGGAAGCAAAGTCATAATTCGTGTCATCAAGAAAATAATGAGGAATTTATGAAAAGGAAACATAATTGATGTTTCCCAACTAGTAAATATTATTCAAATTATACTTTTTCAAGTAAACAAATGTACAAACTGGCCTTAAATAATAAGTTGTTGCTGGTGTCTTGTCTTTTTTTCCTCTTATGGAAAAATCTACCCTCATTGACTTGAAAAAGTTTTGCAGCACGTGCAATGCGTGGTTAGGTTAAAAGTAGATTCAATGGAGCGTGGGTTGGGGCGCACACAACATAATTTGGTATTGGTTTTGTTTAATTTTTTAGGTTTTACTTTGACAAAGATAGCCGTAAAAGTGGAGAATCTTTTGAGTCCTATTTCTAATGTCCAATAGAATGAAAACTACAAGTTCAAAGTTCGAAAGTATTACCCATGGCGCTCCTTACAGCAGTAATTATCAGTGGTTTGATTTGAACGGTACTTCTTATATTTTATGTGGATGATGTCATATCTCTTTTAATGATAAAAAATAATGTTATTAAAAAAATACTCTATATACAAAATAAGGGTATGAAATGTCCAAAATTGTTGAGTATAATGATAAATTACTCTATAATGAAAACACCCTAACATAACCTATAAAAAAAAAAAAATGGTGTTTCTGACAAAAAGAATGACCAAATTGCTTTTGTAACTCGTGAAGGTAGTTGGGTCATCTTTTATATATATATATATATATATCAAGCCCGCATATGTAGAAATACGAGCTTATTAATAACTCTATATTTGAAATGGATTTTAAGATTTATTTTTAAAGGAAATGTAATCTCTAACATGGAGATTATGAATATGAAAAAATAAATAAATTTTAAAAACTAGAATTAATGACTCTAGTAAGAAAATATTTGGACCGTTAGTTTCCATTGTTTTTAGATGGAACACACACTTGTATTCATCTAAAAGATTTAAGATGGATGCTTTACACTTTTTAGACCGCATGTATAGGAATGCGGTCCAGCCCACATGAAACAATTTTCCTTTTTTTTTTTAAATGAGTACACGTATGCGAGGAAAGGGCACACCCCAATTTCATGTCAAGATATTCTATAGAAAAAAAAATAGAAATAAGACTATGTTAGACATGATATTTTGATTGAAGCCTAACACATATTTTCTAGGTGGGTGGCACTAGATGTAAAAGTTTCCCTAAAAGTAATGGGGACAATTGAGGCCCAATTTTGTCTGGGGCAAGCTATTTATACTTCCCCTATCCAACCGTCCATCCTGAATGGACGGCTGAGATGGCCTCAATTATAATATCACACTTCTACACTATTTTAT